>JASDDO010000004.1:422906579-423139909 GCA_030015575.1 Agapanthus africanus
GAAGGCTTGTCCAACCATCACGTGCGTCTGGTGCGCACGGAAATCAAACCCAAGTACAAGTGCCACAATATGCCCAAAGGTAAGACTAAGTGCAACGGGTGTGCACGAAAGTATCTGTCCAATACAACTGGCGTGCACGACAATAACAACTAGTGCATCAAAAGTGCCCGAAAATCTCAATCCAGCGCAACTAATATGCATGAACGAAAATCCCAATCGAGTGCATCTGGTGTGCACAAAAAAATCATATCACGCGCCCAACGTGCGCGAAAGTCCAAATCAAGTGCATCCGTAATGCACGAAAACGAACATCAAGTACACGCGTACGAAAACACAAATCTGGTAAACGAATGCTCAAAAACATAAATCGGGTGCAACAAATGCACGGAATATGAATCCGGTGCATCTAGTCCACGAAATATCAATCATGTGCATCCACTGCACGAAATATCAAATTCTGTGCATCCACTGCACGAAATATCAAATCTTATGCTTCTAGTGCACGAAATATCAAATCCTGTGTATCCACTGCACGAAATATCAAATCATGTGCATCGAGTGCACGAAATATCAAATCATGTGCATCTAGTTCACGAAATATCATAACCACTGTAGGAAATCCAGGAAATCATAAACATGTGCAGCTAAGGCACAAAATCGACATCAACACAACGGTGTAAAATATATATATATATCTCTCAAGTGCAATAACTATGTACAAAAATGTAAATACCCAGTAGGTGCAGCCATGGTGCACGAAAACCATGTCCTAAAACTCAATCATCAAAACTCAAATCCAAGCGATATAAACGTGATACTCGGATCACAACGCAAATCGCAACAAATGACATTGAGGTACACCTCCTACAATGTCGAAAAATGTGGGTGCGCCCAAACTGGCAGAGCAAGAACATCCGCTTGCCTCCTGCTCATAGTCTGGCGTCTTCTGTCTCTGGGTCCTTATTTCTATGTGAATCACAAATCTCGCGCTCTATCGGCTCATCTGCCCGGTCAGGTGTGCTAACGGAAACGATTCCGCTCTGGCACTCCTCAGGTCAACTCTCGGCCAATTAGTATGATCACTCATAAAGAAGCACGTCACTGGCGTCGGCCTCTGGCCCTCTGAATACACGTGACACAACTGATCCTCGGTGCAATCTCATCGCAGCAATGTCCTAGAAGGAACTAGCTCAAGGTCTCTTCTGATCTCGCCTATACCGAACTGTACGGAGGCTGGTACATTTACAAATCTTTTCTCGCTTTCTGGACATCTGCGTTCTCAGCACAATATTTTCTCGGGAACTGGCCGTATCCCAACGCCCCTGCATACATATCAGATCTCTAATCTCGACGGGGAATAACAACAGCTCGTCAGCATCACGCACGAACCTCTTGTTCCACTCATCCTTATTATCGTCCACTTTGACATCATGTCATGCTATCTACGTACTGCAAATGTTCTCGGGGACAATCAATCCGGAATCTCTCGCATGGACTCGAAATCACAAACTCGGTATCTTCATCACTCTGTAGAAGATCTTCAGCTGAACACGTCCTCGGGAACTCGTCCCAACCATCGGAGGAATACTCAAAACTCATCCGTTTCTCGACCAATTCACAACACATCTGGGTGAGGTCCTCTATCTGAAACTGGTTAGCTTATCGATCTCACATAGGAAAATCCGACGAACAACGTCATCTCTGGATCGATCTACTCTAGATCTGAATAAGACTCTCCACACTGGAAATCTTCAACTCAACAGGGCCTGCGTTGGCGCATCAAATCTGACGAATCACCTCCGTCTCTTAACTCAAGATAGACTAGCTATCACCGGTCGCACCTCTGCCTGAAAGCTCCAGCAATCTCAGCTCGTAAGCTCTGGAAGCGACATCACATCAATCTCAGGAACAGCTGGGTCATCTGTCTGCACAGTTGATGACATCACAAACTCTGAGGTATGTCGTACTTCAACAGTCCTCTCACAGCAGGCAGCCTCTAACAATGGCCCCATCATCCGGTACAAAACCGCACACTCGTCTCAAACGAGATTTCACAACACCACATTACATTGATACGTTCCCATGTCACCAGAAAACACGATGGTCAGTCCTCGTCCACGACGAGCTCGCCCTGACCGCATCACCAGCAGCAGCTCAATCTGCGCTCAAACCATGGTGACAGGAACATCAAACAAGTATCAACGAAAATAAATCAAGTGATGAAATGAATCAACAGATCCAGAATGAAGATATGATCATATCGAGGAACGGAATCAGTGAGATTATGATCATGTAAACGAATAGAATCAAGGATCTCAAATGGATGTATAATCAAGGAAAACAAAGAGAATCACCGGTCTCAAGATATGTACATCCTAAGGTTTCTTAAGTGGAGTATCGTATCGTAAATATGCCGCGGAACATACATACGGTACGTCACTTTACTCAAACTACCTACTCCATCAATCAGGGTCAGCCTATGAAACGAAAGTTCGAGTCTAACACCCCCTTGTTCAAGTCTAAGTTCCGTAAGGTCAAACCTAGATTCCAAAACGATATACGCCCTAGACTCCACATAGTCAAACCTAGACTCGAACCAAGGTTAAACCTAGCGCTTTGATACCAACTTTGTCACGACCCAAAAATATTAGCTCGCGACCAGCACTTAAATCACGCGACGTCTTAACGTAATTCAAGTAAGTTGAAACCCAGAAATCTAAACATTTTTAAGAAATAAAGATACAATAAAACATGTTTTGTCTTTTGACAAAAAATGGGCAGCACCTCCTTTGTAAAAACTAACCCCGAAAACGGGTACAACACAGAATATAATAAAGCATCCCCAAAAGGGAGCAAAACATGCCCAACGGCAAAAACAACCACCACGAGTATAAAAACAAGTATTCGACGCACAACGGCGAAGATCCACACAAGGAAAAGTAAAGTAAGACATCAACCCCCAAAGCGAACATAAAACCCATCGCTCAAGTCTCGCAACTACAAGTCTTCTAAGTCTGCAATATATACAATAACTAGTTTCTGAATTGATGGAGTGACTAGATACAATATGAATAATGAATACAAGAGGGGCACGATCCAACATGTACCACCTCCCAAAGCAAAACACCCGAAAGCAAGCTGTGTGCCAGCGATGCCGCTACTGATCCAAGCGGTCAACCTGCAAGAACTGTGGCACAACAGGGGTGAGTTGCCAACTCATGAGTAAAAAACAGTATCAGGTAGAAAACGAAATAAACAACGATTCCTGGGTAAACTATATCACAAAGGTAATACTATGATATCTAGG
Source organism: Agapanthus africanus (assembly GCA_030015575.1). NCBI lineage: Eukaryota > Viridiplantae > Streptophyta > Magnoliopsida > Asparagales > Amaryllidaceae > Agapanthus > Agapanthus africanus. The sequence goes on from JASDDO010000004.1 coordinate 422,909,887, forward strand.
GTGACCGTATCTGCATATGTGCCAACACATGATAAAAGCCTATCAGCAAGTGGATAACATCCAATAATATAATCAATACATGTATGCAAGTGGATCCCGTCCAACAATATAATCAATGCATGTATGCAAGTGGATCCCGTCCAACAATATAATCTCGTCCACGTGTCAACCACTGACACAACTCCTGCAGGTAAATATCATAAAAGCATATGCGGGTAAATATGAGAATATGAAATAACGTGTGTCCCTCACGACACAACAAAATCATAAAACCGGAGTGTCCACATCGACACTCGAAACATCATGAAACCCGTGTCTAGCATCGACACGTAAATCCTCATCTGCCAGGCACCGTCACCATGACCGGCCCTGATGTCAGTGCATCTCATGGAACCTGAGTGTCCACATCGACACCCGCAATCCACGCAGCATGTCTGAACATGACTTCGGTCGGTATCCCCCAGATATCCGCCGAGTCCAAATAATATCACCGGTAGGCAGTGGTCCCTCTGCTAATCTCATCGTCTACACCACGAAATCATCTCTCGCCCCGGGGTACCATACCGGGTCCACCATTTACCCGCAGACGGTGCCTCCCGCTCCTCGAATCGGGTTTCACATGCCAATCTCAGAACCGAGAAAACACATGGTGGACACACTAAAATATCATATCAAGAGAAACCGGGTTTTCAAACAATACATAAATTTCTTGAAACACCCCCATGGTTCTCAAATCCATCAATCATATGAAATACATATTTCAAATGCGAAAATCCATGAAAAACTGATATATGCAACATAAAACAGCAATATGAGCATATTAATGGAAAACGGCTCTTTAAATGAATCCAGTTTTAAAATATAACATGCGGTTCCCAAATCCTCCGAAATCAAGTGCGGTATCATATGAGGTGTACATGTAACTATAGCAAGGTAAGTGTATCTACATGTAAGCAGGTATGTATGATGCATCTTATAAGCACAATAGCACAATGAGCAACGTCTCAATATTACATGTCAAAACAATACTACTTAGGGGTATATGCAGCTATAGCAAGATATGTGGGTGTACATGTCAGTATGTATGCATGATGTGCATGTAGCTGTAGCAAGGTATGCAACATATAACAGGATGCAAGCATCTCCGTATATCTCATGCAATGTGAAACAGTGATATGAACATAGCAAATATATCATGGCATGATATAGCAATTCTACTGTGTAGTGACATGGCAATTATCGATGATGAAGGTGTGTGAACCGACAAATCTGTGTAAGTGTAACATACGCGTCATCGATAATGGTGTAGGTGTACTAGCACAGGTATATTTAATGCAATGAGAATAACATGATCCTAGCATAAAGTACATCATCCGCTAAAAACTATAAGGTATACATGTCTACAATATATCCGAGTCGGTGAATCTATCAATCGGCATCCAGCCTCATAACATCACGTACGGTACAATCCATCGTACGGCATCCTCTAAACAAGGGTATGGATAAATCAACAAGTAAAACTCATCGCGTACGGAAATCTATCGTACGACAGCATTAAACAAATAAGGATTCTATCAACCTATACAACATCGGGGTACGGATCTAAGTCTCGTACGACATATCACTCAATATGCAAAACATTATTCATATAAAAGTATCTATCTCTCATGTCACATCCATGTCCATCTCGTATCAGGGGACCGACAAAAGTATTAACAATCTCATATCGACTCGAATCCATTAAATGACATATCACACTAAGTCATTCTATCACATCGTATACTCGTTCATCACATTAATATCTCGCATAACATTATATAAACGTCACACGTGTTCTCTTTAAATTTGTAGCCATCATGATTCACTTATCATTCCATATTCTCATATATCAATATGTCCATTAGCATCAACTTCTATCATATTATCGTTTGTAAATCCTACAATCATATCCGTCGCATATCATTTATCAAGATAAAATAATCAAACGATATTCCATATCAATGTTTGCGGGGGTGCTATACGCCATCCACCCGACTTCCCCCGTAGATATAAATCTACTTCCCTACTAAACTCCTCGCTTAGCCGTAGTCGATGCGCTTCGTCATCTCGAAATCCACGCGAAAGTACCTACAATCAATATGAAATCGCAATGCTATTAACATCAAATTCCGAAATCCAAAAACGGCACACGGTGCGCCCATAAGTTAGAACTTATAGCCTACGCATGCAAAACAACCAAACAACACTCGTCGTTGACGTAAAAACGTCCAACGCCCAAATACAATATCTAGTCGCAAAAACCAAAAAAATCCAATACCGGAAAACATAACCAAAACCCTCACTAGGGTCGCTATACATGAAAACTGCCGCGCTAAAAATCCAATCGCACCAATACTCATTCACAACACATATAATTATCGTCGATAATAATATATACATCATCACCACGTTCATTAAACCACACGTCTAATTTTTACCAAAATCCTAGTAAGCAGTTTATATCATTTTAGTTCATTTTAACACAAAGCTAGATGTTTTAAACTATCTAGTGATCACAATCATCCCAAAGCGGGTTAATTAAGTCATCCAAACCTTTACTACCATTTTAATCTCACCCAAAACATGTTTTAGTAAAAGCTAGTTTGCTAATTATCTCAATTAGACAAATAGGAATTTAACAAATATCACTCTCACAAAATGATTAGGTTATCCAAGTCTACACTTCAAGATTAACCACTTAAACACATCAAAAGCCTAACTAGTAAACTGTAAATTGGTTTAAGAAATTATACCGATCGATCCGTGTCCTTCGGTCTTTAGCTATCATTCCACGCTCCTCGCGGCATCTCCGATCTCCGGTCTCCTCGTCGAAGTAGCACTACGTCAACGGATCTTTATACGGGCTTCCGTTTCAAACTGAAGCAACTCGGACATGAAGTTTGCTAGCCGACTTGTCCAAGATTGAAATAGAGATGGTGTAGAATACTTTGTCTCAAGGTAAATGAATTGCCTTTTGAATTTGTGATGAAATGAGCTCAAGGATTTTGCAAAGGAAATTTTTTGTGCATGCAAAGAAAAATTCAGCCATGCTCAAAAAATTCAGCCCTCTGCACACTAAAATGATCTCGGCCAGATTTTGGGGCTGCCAAGCAGTAGGGTCGGCCAAATGAGTGGGGTGAGGGTGAGTGTAAGCAAGTGAAGAGGTAACCTTATACAAATATCAACCACAAAGATCAACATGAAATATCTTTGCAAAGACAAAAGGAATTAAAAGAATAAGTGAGTCACAAATAAATCCACACCATTCTAGAACAATCCCACACCTACTAGATTTCGGCCATGTCATGAAGATTGGAAATATGGCAAAAAATGATGCATCAACATTAACCAATATTTAAGTGCATAAATAACACATTAAAATAATATTTTAATTAGGAAAAAATTCTATGTGAACCAAAACTTCCAATTGACCCCCAAAGCCCGCGCACTAACACTATTCTAGTTAAACTAAGCGCAGTCAAGTCTGTACAGAGGTTTGATCACAATCGGATTAAAAAGAAAATTACCGACTATTTTACCCTAAAACGGAAAAATTTATATAACGATTTCAGAAACGTTACACATGGGTGGCCTTATCAAGGCCTCGTATTCCATATTTTGGAAAGCGGGGCGTGACAGGTTCCAACAATAAGACTTAAGGCTTGTTAAGGTTTAATCAGTTTTATATTTTATACCCATGTACCTCTTACAGTTTTTCTGATGCGGGACTATTTTAATTCACATATCTTAACAATAAGATGGTACAAATCTCAACAAAACCGTTTGTACCACCATATAAATAAAATATAAAATTGCCCTGCCCTCCTCGTTCGTGAATTTATAATTAAATTTAATATAGTATCTGAGCTAGGTTGATAATATTCGTGAATTTGTGCTTTAAAAAGACCTCTCAGAAAGAGCTGTCTACGTGTCCTTGATAGACCACATTTCCTTGTGCCATAGTTGCACATTTCCTTCTCTTTGTGCCGTAGTTGCACATTTTCTTATGCAGTCTACTTGTCTCTGAAAGACTAGCCTCTATATATGTTTGTACGATTCACGTGACAACTACGTTGTATGTGAGAAGAATTGTTGAGATATGTGAATTGGTAAAAATATGAGAGGTGCATGGATATAGACAAATCTCAAGGCTTGGGTCTTATTGATGAAATCCACTTATATCAAAAACCCGTTTTTACCCTCATATTAAATAAAATATATATCCGTCCGCTCGTTCATGTATAATCTCTACTCTTATAATGCAAAAGGGAGAGATGTCACGTGGCATCCTCACGTTTATTTGGAATTAATACTTAATTCTTAGATGGTCCACGTCATCTGTTTTTTGCACGTGTGAAGCAAGTTGAAACACACTAGCATTAAACAGCCAAGATTTAAAAAGATTTGCACGTGTGACACGCGTTGTTACATATTAGCAATCAAGATTTAAAAAGATTTTTAATACTTTATAGATTGTGTAAAAAAATTTAGTTAAAAATAAATAAAATATTCACATCAAACCTTGAAATAATAAAAGAGTAAAAACTTTACACAAATATATATGTTGTTCAAAATACACATACGTGTATCGCACGTGCAAAATACCAGTTAAATTTAATATTATGTAATCGATACATTTCAAAATGAATTCGACTACCTATCTTTGCAATGCATTCATAACAAATCTATACGGTGTAAAACAAGGAGACCTATGAGATTAATATTTTTTAACAAATTGATATGAGGCAGGGCTATCAAAGAGCTTTGTAGATATGTGAAGATTTGAAAACGGATTCCGAAAAGATTTTTTGAGTTTTTGAGAAAATCCTAAAATAAAATATAAAAGATTTAGAAATCGGAATAGGTAGTATTCCATATAAATAATCCTAAGTTCCTAGCTTCCACGATCTTTTTGAAATCACCCATCTTCTACTTGTAAAAGCATTCCATATATTCCTAACAATTCTCTTTTATTTCACTCTTCCTTCTTATAAGGATCTTAAATTTTTATATTTTCTATTTAACTTTTTCTTAAATAGCTTTGTGATACATCGAGAGACATCGACTAATAACCATTTTCATTAGTTCTTAACGGACTATTCTAACAAGACGTCAGTTTAGCTAGCACGGTCCAAAAAGCAATTTAAATGTTTCACATGACACCTTTTGTAATTCTTCTTAATAAAAATAATGAAATACCATGCGGCATTGGTTCTACTTATCTATCTATCTACTATAGAGGAAAGGAGGGGCACATGTGAAGGTTTCACGGTTATTCCGAATTTAATATTCAAAAAAAGTAGAAAAATAATTTATTCTAAGATAGTACACATTCTTTTCACATGAGAAAATCTTTTAGAAGCAACAAATATAAAATTATAAAATATATATTTAAACAAAAAAATATTTAAGGAAATGAGCAAAACCATAGCAATTTTTTTTTAAGGATAATAAATTTTTCGACAGCAAAACATATTTCCAAGCAATTCTCGAAAGGACATTTATGCTTGAAAAAAAGATTTATAAAATCATATCTTAATTCTCAAATCTATCATAAAATTATAAATTCATAAAAATAATAAAATACAAATATATTTGGATTATATTTTTAAAAAATATTTTATATGTTTTATCAATTTAACCGCATGTATTACACGTACTGTGTAACGATACTAATAGAAAAGATAAAGATCTAAGGTTCAGCACAAGAAGGGCCAAAAAAAGAAGAGATACGGAATGGAGAAGAATCATCCGGTGCGACGGCATTGCAAAAACCCATATATCTATGAATGAGATGGTCAAAAACTTCGCCCAATTTCCGGGATGTATGATCAGCAAATCCGAGGTTGAACAATTTTGTTTATTGCTCCGATAAGCTCATAAAGAAATTTTACTTTATCATATACTTAGTGACATATGAAGATAAATAAATATTATCGCGGTAGACTCGACTCGACTGAATTATCATCTAACATGGGTAATCACTAGACTTGGAAAAAAGCATGATTAAATCCTATCGAATGATGAGGTGACTGACTAAAACTCTCAACATGTATACAGTCGAAGAGTAGTAGTACCCCTGCTTCCCATTTCTTATTCAGATCTTGCAAGATCAATTCATGGACCTCTTCAAGCTTCTTGTTGACCCAATCACTCTGAGAACTGCTGCAATAGATTTCTATTCAGAGTTCAATCCTGGCATTACTGGTTCATCTCTTCTGGACAAATATATAGTCCGCAACTAAGTTATCCTTGCCTGGTTTATATTCCACCGAGCACTCAAAACCATGCAGCTTAGCTTAACCATTTGCTTTGTATGCAACCTCTAATCTTGCAAGCGCTTCAAACTTTGATGATCTGTTTGGAGAGCGTTTTTTTTATCACTCTATTGAGATAGGATGCGCTTACTTGTCAGGCGCATACAAATTCCCCCTGCTTAAGATAGACAGGGGTTAATTGATTGTGGAGATTCTAATTTCCGGCAGCGGCGGACAAAACTGCCGTTAATTACCCTTCGTTTTGAGACGAGAGGATCTCTGATTAACGAGCCGTACAAGTCGTGCTAATTTAATATGTAACATGCGCGTGTTGTGTTTTGAAAACAATTTTTTAGGTTGGTTTGGGCATATCGGGGGCCTCGCAGAGTTTACGGAGGTCCCGCTATCTGGTTAACGGGATGGAAGCCAAGGAGGCTAGCAGTCACCTTACGGAATGCGGGACAGCGTCCCGTTGGAAATTTTTTTTGAAGGAGAGAGAGGTTTTGAGTGTGTCGAGAAGCTCTCGAAAAGGGAAAAGGAAGAGAGATGTGAGAGATGGTCATCCGAGTTCGAGTGACCTCCCAAACGGATCGGGATACTTTCTCGAAGCAAGCGGGCCCCTTTTAGAGGGTCCTAAAGCAGTGGAACCCTCTTGGGAGGTCCTGAAATTAGGAGGCCCCTCTTAGGGGATCCCGAAGTTGGGAGCTTCCTTGGGGGGGTCCCGAGATCTGGAGCCCCCTATGGGGGAGTTCTAACAGCGTGAACCTCCTTTTAGGATTCCAAAGAGAGAAAACTCTTTTTAGGGGTGTTCAAAAACGGGAAACCCCGATTCTCGAGGGTTCCGGGCCGAACATGAGTGAATCTCGTGTTCAAGTTTAAGGAATATGGGCGTAATTTATGTTCCCATGGATCTCACGAAAAATCCAAAGCCGAAACAGTTCGTGGGGGTGCAAGCAATAAGCTTTCACCCAAAAGTCATCTATTCTGTGTGTTTTGATGGTGAAACCCATGGTTCTTCATCCATGGTACTTGCTTAGAGCGAAAACCATCCAAGAGTTCTTTTTGCTCCTTTTTCTTTAGATTCGACGGAGAAAGGCAATAGTTTGCTCCTTGCTTTGGGTTTTGAGTGGTTTTTATTGAGTTTAAGAGGAGAGGGACTTTCTTTATGGGTTTTTCTTAAGGAAGAAGATGATGAAGAAAAAGACTTGTCTCTTTATTAATAGTGGCTCAAAATCCTAGATAATACAATGAGAAAAGGTTGTTATCATTTTTTGATATGTTTGGATATTTATAGCCTTACAATTTACACATAGACTCTTGGGCTTTACAATTTTGGCTTCTTGCCTTTTCCTTACATCCATGTGCATATTTTGCACATAAGCCACTGGCTTTACAAAAATTAGCCCGTTGCCTATTTTTCCTTACATTTTCCAACTTATATATACAAACTTATTTATTATATTTTATTTCCCTTTTCATGGCATGGGATCGGCCCCCATGCTTGAGTTTGGACCGGACTTGGATCCACTTGACTTGTGTTTGGGCTTGGATCGACTTGATTTAGGTTCGTGCTCGAGCCCACTTGCTTGTTTTTTAAATTTTGATTTTGACTTTGACCTTTTGACTTTTTGTCAATAAGGTGTAAATTTCAACCCCAACAGTATTCTTATGATTAATTTCCTAGCCATATGGTACCGAGACCATTTTTTGTGGCTATAATAATAGCTAGTAACTCCTTTTCATAAGTAACCAATGAGCAGCAGCTCAGTTGGTATCGACGCTTCTCCTTTTGTGGAGAGTATGTGGTTCAAACTTCAGAAACCCCAAAAGGGAAAGTGACCATAAATTAACGCTTTCGGGATAAATTCGTGGGTCCTCTGGATGCGAGTACGTGTTGTGTGCATGCATGTAGTATGTATAGATTACGTCTTACGGGCCGGTGCCTAAAAAAATATAAATAAATAAATCCTTCTCATGAGTAGATAAGTGTAAATTTCTTTTCTTCAAGGCCTAACCGAGATAAGAAATAGGTCTACCATGATGTAGAAGCACTGCTCCAGCACCAAAACCAGAGCCATCACGTTCCAAACTAAAGGGTTGATCAAAATTGGGCATGGCTAGAATAGGTGTTGTAGATAAAGCTTCCTTAAGCTTGTCAAATGCAGAGTGAGCATCAGAAGACCACCGGAAATAGTTCCTTTTGAGCAACTCAGTGTGTGGTTTAGTATCGATGGAGAACCATTAGCTTCTTACCTCGGTGGCACGAATTGCTCTAAAGAAAGCGAGATATCCTTGTCTCAGTCGACGGCTTCACCAACCTAACCATATTTATTTTTTTGCTTTATTCCATTACGTAAGTATTTATTGTATTTTATATAACTTGATTTAACTTTGGTTTTGTTGAACACATCTTATTATATTTATTTTATCACTACACTATAATTTTTTGTTAGCTTTTTTAAATAAAAGTGCTATTAAAAAGGTGTGTTGAGTGTAAGTGCGGGTCACGGGTTTATCTGCAACAATTGGGTCAAATCTAGTTTGATTAGGAGTTCAATTCGCTATTATAAGGATTTGCAAATCAAGCTGACTAAAAGACCGAGCCAAATTCGGAAAGTAGCAACCCAACCGAGGTCCACTCCCGATCGGATCAACTAGTTGAATAAATGGAGATATCAGAGAATCAGAAAAGAATTTACGAGATCGTACAAAAAACCGCATCGCGATCGACCTTGAAAGTTAGGCTAAAACTGGGGGGTTTACCCAGTTTCCGTCGAACTATTTTGGCTGTTGGATCGTCGTGATTCATTTTAGGGTTAGGATTTCAAATATGTAATTCATTATAAATAGAAATCTCTGTGCATCATACAGAGAGCCGCGAATCAATTCCTCTTTTAATTTCTGCTTTTGTTTTCTATTTTTGGGATTGTTGAACAACCAATTTATTTGTAAGTTTATTTAGATTTATAAATTTTCTTTTTCTTATTCTTAATCATGTCCTTTTCTTTTCCTTTATGCAAGTTTTATCTTTTTATTATGTTAAATTCTATATATTTAGGGTTAGATGAATCTAGATTCGATTCATGTGTTAGTTCCTTCATAAAGATGTCTCTTTTTGTGCTTAAATTTCTCTACGTTTAATATAAGATCAAGTTTGCAGATAAATATTGATGGGTTATGATGCAAATCTTTTATAACCATATTTAGGAAAAGCAAATAGTTTTACGTCATATTAATTTAGAATCAATAAAATCATATATTTTTAATAGTATGAATTGATATGTTTTGATAGACTGAGCAGAGATACAAATAGTTTATATTGTCGATATTTATTAATATGGTTTGATAAATTATGTTGAGACTCATATAGTCTATGCTTTCGATGTTTAATTCATGAACATTAAGAAAGGTAATATAAAAGAGACTGATTTAAAAGGTTATTAGCATATGATTAGATCTAGAAGATTCAACATCCCATCGTATACTTTCAATTCATAAAATTATTTAAATTAATTATTTTATTAAAAACAAATTAAAAATCTTTCTTTTAATCTGATTAAGTTCAATTGAAATTCCTCTTTCTTGTGAGATTGATCCGTACTGGCATACGTACTATATCGTACGCCGTGCACTTACGGCATTAAAATTTTCTCCTAGGGTTTATACCATCTAGAAACAACACTATGTACTCTCACATCATCATTAGTTAGTAAAGTTCCTCAATCTTCTTTAATTATCTTCAAGTAAAAGCATTGATGATTTGCACAAGGGGAGAGGGGCTTAGATTAGATTGAAATCAGCATTTTGATTCTCAAAAAGACACTTGCCATGGATTCATCAAACTTTGGGGAAGGAAAAAAAATACTTGGAACACACCAGCATTCTTGGGATCGAGCGGTTGCACGTAATTATAGAAATTTTTATGATAAAATCATTATTAATTTAACATATGGATCCGACTTGTAAAATAATAATAACGTGATCCTCATCGAACCTCACCAAACCAACCCTTTTCGGAGATTGAAGTTGCGACATCTCGCATTGGAGTGGAAAGTGGTACCAACCGAGCTAATCCTGGTTGGTTATAGAACTACGCTTAGTTTATAAAGGATGTTAGTTCATTTCTAAACATACAACTGAAGTTGTGAATGGTTTTATAAATAGGCTGTGTTTCTAAGACACATGCATGGTTTCCATGAGCAATTAACCTGAGTGCAAGTATAAAGTTTGTGGAAACATGAGGCCCTGTTTAGAAGCGGATTCTAACCTGGAATTTCATAAAGATAACAAGATGAGAATTCTAAAATTTAACAGATTGATGTATGAAAATAAGTAGATATTGCATGTAACTGCATAAATATTATATAAAAGTGAGAGATATTACGGGTAACCCTTAGATATTGCATGCAATTGAGCATATACTTCAAGTAATTAAACATCAAAATGCAATATTTGCCTAAGCTTTCATAATTATGAGTAGGCTAGGTGCCCTAGTTGGCATAAGCCTTCATAATTAAACACAAATACATCTCTTTTATCTAAATCCAAGATTTGTTTTCGAATGGTTTTCATGGTTTGCAAACCATAATTTGCATCCTTCTTCATCTACTTAAAAATAGAAATAAACTCCAGTCATTCTAACTCCGTACTCAAACAAGGACTGCATATTAAATTTTGAAAGTTGGGAGCAGGGAGAATGGAGTAAATTTGGGGGATTGAAAACAAAAATCTCAATTGTACCTTACTTTTAGGGGGCACTGAGGAGAATTAAGACTGAAGTATTGTGATTGTATACAGAGACAGACCCAAAATCAACCCAATGAGGGCACATGCCCCCTCTGAAATTTCGGAAAAAAGAGTTTAGTATTGGTTGCAATTGAATTCCGATTATATATATTTAATTCTTCAAAACTAATCAATAATAATGTGATACTTAGGTGGCAGTGCATTGCAATTCCCAAATAGGAGGTATTGTCTTCAAATCCTTAATAAACTCATTATTAATTTTGTTTTTATTTAGCCTTTTTAAAAAGGAAGCATCCTCCGCGAGAACTTACACTAAAAATACCCATCATTAGTTTTCCAAAAAAAAATTAGCGTCTCATTAGGAAGATGGAGCCAGGCCTTATGCTTGAGCTGCTCTCTTACCTTCTAATAAGTGTTTAGATAGGTCTTTCTTCCATTAAAAAAAAACTCATATTCTCGTTTAATTAAAGTTTGAGATTTAGCGTAACTAAGGAATCACTCTTCTTTCAAATGAGGAGCCCACGAAGTCGAAACTAGCAAGTGAAGAGACAACAGCACTCGACAAGTTTGTTACTGAAGAAGGCTAAGAAAAACAAGCCGATTTTCATGATTAATCTGAAAGATTTTTTTTATTGAAACCCGATAGCCAATTTAGAGGAAAAATTAGGAATTTTAGAAAAAGAAGAGGGGCCGGGAAGGTTTTAAAACCCTAACCCGATAGCCAATTTAGAGGAAAAATTAGGAATTTTAGAAAAAGAAGAGGGGCCGGGAAGGTTTTAAAACCCTAACCCGATAGCCAATTTAAAGGAAAAATTAGAAATTTTAGAAAAAAGAAGAGGGGCCGGAAAGGTTTTAAAACCCTAACCCGATACTCACCATTAGCCCCTTAGCGGAATTGTTGAAGATGCCAAACAAATAATTCTTTTTGGCATAATGAGAGGCTTTCAGTGCAATTTAAATGTATCGGGGATCTTTTAAGTAAATACAAAATATGGGGGTTTTAATAATTAGTGAAGTATGAGGGGGCTTTTTAATTAAGAAAAAAGCCCATTAATATTATGTGTGGTTGCTGGCATTCCCCTTTTAACCCATATTCCGAGTCCGTCCCTAATATTTGTATATAACCGTACGGTCGCTCAAGCACAAACCATAATAAGAGATCACAGCGGAAACACTACCAAGACCGCTTGTTCCGAATTGAAAGAAAAAGACCGTAAATACAAATCACACAAATTAAGATGCGAGAAAATCCATACCAAACAACAAGAACACAACGATATACCCAGGTTCGACATAACCAGCATCTAATCCTGCACTCCGACGATACGAGCTCCACTATCGAGGGAAAAAAACACGGAATATACCGTCTCTCTCCACACTTAATACAAGACATCCCAATTCCTCTCACAAAACCCTCTCTTTACTCCCTCAAACTGTCGGTTTTATGGCTGCCCCTCCTGATCTCTTTAATGGTGGATACAGAACAGAGACTTAAAACTCTAGCTAAATTGATTGCAATTTTTAGTAGAGAAAGAAACTTGGAGAAGAATTAAACTTTCGAGAAGAGAGAGATTATAAATAAGATGAGAGAGCGTGAGGAATTTGGGAACATGGGTGATGTGAGGAGGGGAGTTTATTGGGAAAAGAAAAGGTCTGCTGAGCATGAGGGAGGTACCTCCTGGTGGCAAGCAAGTGAAAGCAACTAATTGAGTTTGTGTGCGTTTATCCTTACAAGTGAATCCGGGCTGGGGTGGACGGTTTTTTTAATCCGTCCGAACCCGATAGGTTTACAATGTGTTATGCATAAACATGCGAATTCAGGTTTTGGACGGATTACAGGTTTAGACTGGTTGGAACGGTTTTTACGGAATTTTCGAGCTTGGCCTATCATGTGTTTTTTGAACTTGAAATTATAAAGCTTGAATTGAAATCTAACAAATATATGCGCAAAACTTCTGCTTCAACAAAACTATATTAAATCATCTACTATAGATTTAATAAATCAAACTTAATAGTAATACACTACCTACATTACAATATTTAGAAGGCTTTATACTTCGCTAATTGCTGAAAAGCTCTTGTATATTTCATATTTACTTAAAAGTCTCATCATACATATAAATTGTACTAAAAAACCGTCCTCGATGGTTTTCCATCAAAAGTTAGCATTCCGTTAGGAAGATGGAACTAGAGCTCGTGTTTGAGTCGTTCTCTTACTTTATAGGTATTTTGGTAGGTGTTCCTCCCATAAAAATAACTCGCATTCTCGTTTAGTTGAAGATTGGGATTTAGCACAGCTAAAAGATCGCTCTTCTTTCAAATGAGATTGATCATGAACTCAAAGCCTGCATTTGAAGGGAACACTCGACAAGCTCGTTGCTAGAGAAGGTTGAGAAAAACGAGCTAGTTTCCATGATCAAATTGAGAGATCTTTGATTGAAACCCTAATGCTAAAACCAATTCGGGAATTTTGGGGAAAGAAGAGGGGTTGGGAAGATTTTAAAACCCTAATCGATATTTACCGTTAACCTCCTAATAGAGTGATGGAAGATGCCAAAATAGTTTCTTTTTTGCTAGTTGGAGGACTATTTAGTGCAATTTAAATGTATGGGTGTTCTTTTAAGTACATATGAAGCATGGAGGGGCTTTTTAGTAATTAGAGAAGTATGAGGGGAAAGCACTATTTATAATTAAATATCCATGATATATATTGAGTCTAGTTGGATATTAAAAAAGCGTTTGATTCGAGCCAGATTTAGGATTCTTAGTGGCCGGATTTTATATCAAATCCATACTTGAGTCGAAATTTTGTTTCTAATCTTCTACCCATTCGATCGGGTTCGGGTTTGTATAAGATGTCGAAAAAACCAAGAAAAATCCGATTGAGTCGGATCGGTCGGGATCAAACCCAACCCAACTTTCACCGCTGTTTACGAGTTCTTATCTTTGCTCTTATCTGCATATAAGAGCGACACGTAGTCAGTCCTATTCTCAAAAGGATTGCATACAAAAAATACAATATGAGGTAGGTTGGTATTTTTATTATCAATTATTGATGATGTAGAGGTTTTTTTTTCCTTCTTTCTTTTTTTTATCAAAAAAGAAGCATTAATTATATTTAGCAACAGGTTAAAGGCTCGTGGGCTTAGGCTGTTTAGTGCACGGAAAGAAAACAGATGAGATTAATTTCCAGAGGATATAAATGCAACAAGAGCAAAATGTGGCCCACAAAGGCATCATATAAAAAGCCATTCGATGAAATGGTATAAAAAGTTAGAGAGTAACTCAACAATTTTATTTTGTTTGTATGCATTATTTCCATTATCATTTGTTTTTTCTTATTTTTAGATTGATAGTTGCATGGCAGCTTGCTTCTTTATTGGGGTTTGTGATGTATACTAATAACAATATTGGTCCTCACTCTATCCTCTCACATCATCGTTACTTGGTAAATTTCCTGTGTCTTCTTTAAATGGTTATAATTAAAATCATTGATGATTTGCATAAGGGGAGAGGGTCTTCAAATTGAAATTGCCGATTTGATTCACAAAATGACACGTTCCATGAATTCACCTAACTTTTTTTTCTTGGGAGAGGGTCTGGTTCCTCTGCTTGCATTGCACCTTGTATGTAGATCTGACGGCTGTAAATAAGGACCTAACAGGAGTCCATGGTTTGTGTGGGGTCAAAAAGAGATTTAACAACTGGAAGAGACTAAGAGCGCAATGGTTTTGAAAATTAAAGGGCAGGGGATCCTAATCCCTGGGAGGGGGAGGGGGGGTAATACTTAAAACGCATCAGCATTTTTCTGACACATGTGTTGCACGTAATTATACAGATTTTTATGATAAATTTTGTTTATTGATCTAATTTTCATATGTATGACACATGTCAAATATCTAATAAAAATCCTTATTTACCAATATTCTAATTGCCCTACTCATAACCAGCGTTTTTGGCACGTGTTTTGCACGTAATTATAGGAATTTTTATGTAAATTTTTACAGTAATTTAAAAACGTGCATCGCGCATGTAAAATAATGATGATGTGGCAATTTCATTACATGCGTCGCACTTGTACAATAATAATGACGTGATATTTAATTACGTACATTGCACATAAATCAATGGTGGTTTTTTTTTTTGATTTATCTGAGAAATTAAAAAGCCATATCACCAATCAGTTTCAAAATTATACGACTCCTTTTCTTTTGTCCTATAGTAATAGAGGTTTCAAGGATTTCATTTCGAGCCACATCACCATACGTTTTGCCTTTATTTCATAAACCATCTAAAAATTTCAAAATAATTTAAAATTTTAATATAAATGCTGTTTACATTTTAAAATTCCATTGAATAGTGGAAAAATTATTAATCGCCAAAATTATTACTCCATGATCCAAGATCAAAACACCCTCCACATGCATGTGGGCCCCATGCATTAAACTCTCACATTGGGTGCCAAACTGGGTCAACATCCTCAAATCACAACATGTCCTAATCATCTCTGTATGATGATGATTCTCATCCTTCATTAAATGTTAACCACTTAACTTATTATCTCTAATTAATATATAATTTTTTCCCACATTACTATTAAGATACCCCTTGATCTTCTCAACCTCCCCTTCTCTTTTAATTTTTCTTAATTATTCCCTTTAAGTACCAAGATTAAAATAGCAATTTGCCACTGTGCTCTTGGTGGCTTTATATAAACACATAAGAACCAAAGAGGAAGGAGAGAGAGAGAGAGAGAGAGATGGGTAGTGAGAGAAAGACTTGTTTGTTCTCTCTCTTGTTCTTATTCACTTCTCTTCTTCTCCAAAGCCAAACAACCTTTGCATTGAAAAAGGCAAGCATTGGATCTTACTAAACTCTATCATTAGTTTCTTCTTCTTCTTTTCTTGGGATTTGAATTAAAGATCTCACTTTGTTTTTTGTTATCTTGTAGCCTTATGTTGTGTATTTTGGAGAGCATACACATAGCAAAGATGAGATTTCTCCTCTCACAAAAGAGAAGGCTACAAATATTCATTATGAGGCCTTAGGATCTGTTCTCAAAAGGTAAATATATAATTCTTTGATTTGTAAAACTTTTTACTGGTTGAAAAAAATATGGTATTGAAATTGTTCTCGTGATATATATAATTTCAGTAAAGAGAAGGCCCGAGAGGCCGTCTTTTATTCTTATACAAGTTACATCAATGGGTTTGCTGCTTATCTTGAAGAGGAGGAAGCATTGGAGATATCAAGTAAAATGATTATTATTTCCCTTTGCTTTATTTATATTCATAAAATCAGCCCAAAATATTCAATTAATTTCAGCATGCAATGGGGCTGCATTTGACCGCAGCCCTAATAAAATAACTGTTCTGGTTTTTTCCAAAAAAATAAATAATAAAAAATGCAGAGTACCCTGGAGTTGTTTCGGTATTTCAAAGCAGAGGATACAAGCTTCATACAACTCGTTCATGGGAATTTCTCGGGCTTGAGAGAAACGGGAGAGTTCCGTCACAATCTCTATGGGCAAAAGCCAGATTTGGTGCAGATACAATCATCGGAAATTTAGATACCGGTAAATGCAGTGATAGTTTTATTTTAATCAAATATAATAAGCGCCCAAGGTCTTTGTACCGTTTGTTTATTTAGTTTGGTCTCTTAACAACAATGACTAATTTTTTATAGGTTCTCTTCGATTCCATTGGTCGTATGCATGGATTTGTTATCAATCTATACATATTGTAGTACCATTTTCATTCCATGCATGGTCAAATATATAATAAAAACGTTTTTCTAATTTGACTAAACCATCATTCAATATTCCTTTTTTTTTTTAAAAAGGAAATATATATATATCGATCATCATTTTTGAAACAAAGACCAAGTAATTGTATCTAGACTAGAATTGCTCTTGAGTTTCATCTTTAATTGTTTTCATAAATGAAGGTTTCAAAAAAGAAAAAGTAACACATATTTATTTTTGTTTTGTTTTCTTAGAACATAAAGAAAATGTCAAACTTGATAGAGCCATTTATCAAATATGAGGCAAAGGACCATTGACCAATCCAATTATAATTTGTTCCCCATAATTCTAAAATTCCTTTTTCAAAAATAAACAAATAAATAAATAATGTTTAATTAAATAACAGGTGTGTGGCCAGAATCTGAAAGCTTTAAGGATGATGGCGTGGGCCCCATCCCTTCTAAGTGGAAGGGCATTTGTCAGGATGACTCTGACCAACCTTTTGCTTGCAACAGGTATTAAATATTCTTTTTCACATAAATACCATGTCTTTTATATACTCTGATCAACCGCCGTTGTTACATCTTTTGAGTTTGATTTGAAAATAACCTCGTCGGGATATCCTCTTTGAAGCCGTTGATACGTCTTAGTATAATATAATGACTTAATTGATTCTTTTGCATTGTTTTAATTATGGTCGCATCGTCTTTAGCTTGTTTTTGCACTTAAGTAGTCTTATTATATGACATTTATATACAATTGATTGGGCCTAGTTAGTTAAATTTTGTACTTTGTGACATCACTTCACAAAATACAATTCATCAAGGACCATTTAGCCAATTAGAATGCATCGCATAGCTTTATATTATTGGTGGTCCATTGAAAAGCAACCTTTTGCTTTTTAGTATAATAAAGTGGTAAAATTCCACAGGCTTTTTTTGGTAGTGAGGGATGAGTGAATAATATGCACACATTCGGTTTGCAGGATGATGTGCTTTCCCATTTTCTATTCAGAAGACCCAAAATTTAACTTTGCACGGCTCTGTATATTTCCCGATCCACTTTGATCGCTGATTTGGTTATGGAAAACGTTCTATTCTGGGTAAATCTAAGATATATTTTTTTCCTGTTAAAGGTCTTGAAAATAAGTAGATTACGGTGCCTGGTCGTTAAAAATGGTTTGTATTCTATATTTATTACCCCCCACCTTCCTCATTTTCTACATTTAAGTAACCCCTTTGGTAAATATATTTATTTTTTGAATTAATTTGGAAAATGAAGGTTTGCTCAATATTGTGTACATGTGCTTAATATTATTAAATAATTAAAATCTAGACGTGCAACCCACTAAAACCTCAGATCCAACAAAGAAGTCAAACAAGACAATTTTGAGTGATGATAAATGGACTCCTAATCTTTTATATCAATTTAAGGAGAAAGATGACAACTTATTGGTCAATGGTCGTAGTTTCCAGCTGTGTTATTCAAGAAAATGTTAAGATTTGGAGCTTTGAGTGATTTTGTTGGACGATTTGGATTCTCTTCTTGAATAAATCTTTAGTTAAGAGTCAAATGAAAGATACTGAATTAACTGGACATCTTGATGAGATTCATACGTATCAAAAACTAAGTTACATGCATTTGAGTATGCACATTAATATTCTCTTCAAATTTCATATAGAAAATTGATCGGTGCTCGGTACTTCAACAAAGCCTACTCGTTTGCCATCGGAACCCTAAACTCCACCTTCAACTCTCCACGTGACAATGACGGCCACGGGACCCACACCCTCTCCACCGCCGGCGGGTCTCCCGTCCCTAATGCTAATATATATGGGTATGGAAATGGAACCGCCAAGGGTGGGTCCCCTAGCGCCCGTGTGGCGGCCTACAAAGTTTGTTGGCCCCCGGTCAATGGCAGCGAGTGCTTCGATGCTGATATTCTGGCTGCATTCGATGCTGCGATCCACGATGGAGTAGACGTGCTGTCTGTTTCGCTTGGTGGTGATCCGTCTAGCTATTTCCTTGATGGGCTTGCGATTGGATCGTTCCATGCCGTTAAGAATGGGATTACGGTTGTTTGTTCCGCGGGTAATTCCGGTCCAACCCTAGGTACAGTTTCAAATACGGCTCCATGGATCTTGACCGTCGGTGCCTCTACAATGGATAGAGAGTTTCCTTCGATTCTTTCATTTAACAATAAGCATATTAAGGTTTGTTTCCGTTTATATTTTCTTTCATTTTTCACACATATATTGCATTCTTTTATCATGTGCTTTTTATAAATCAAGAGAAATTTTCAGTCTTCTTTTTTAAACCGTCATAAATTTTCAACATTTTCTAAATAAATATCATAAAATTTATAAATCGAAATAAATAGAATATACTTTCAGCAAAAAAATTAATTACATACTTGTCTTATAGATTGCTTTCATGGAGAAAAATCTTATGGTATAAGTTTGCAATTTACTAAATCGATGATATTCATATATTCACTTTAAAAAGCTCTCATGTTCATAGTAAATTTACTAAACTTCGCTTAATTTTTTTTTATTATTTTTGTAAATATAATTACAGGGACAGAGCCTTTCTTCCACATGGCTGCCAGGAAAAAAGTTCTATCCGATGATCAACTCCGTCGAAGCCAAGGCTGCTAATTCATCGGTCAACGACACGTAAGAATACTCTATAATCTATTCCGTCGATTCAATTTTCTAAATTCACTCATTAATCATTTCTTTATACTGTTTTTTTTTCCTTATTGTCCGAACAGTCAATTATGTTTCTTGGGATCGCTCGACCCCGAGAAGGCGAAGGGAAAGATTGTGGTGTGTCTCCGTGGAATCAACGCAAGAGTCGAAAAGGGGGAAGCCGTTCTTCAAGCAGGGGGACTTGGGATGGTATTGGCAAATGATGTAACGACCGGCGATGAGATTATCGCCGACGCTCATGTTCTCCCCGCTACGCACATTTCATACTCTCAAGGCCTTCAAGTTTTCTCCTATCTCAAATCCACCAAGTATGATTTTTTTTTTTGTGTGTGTGATGATACATTTACTTTTTTTTAATTTTCTCATGCTATTTATGATCTACTGGTTATAATAATGAATTTATTTTTATTTTGTAGGTCACCATTAGGTTACATAACAATCCCAAAAACAAAACTTGGTGCAAAACCTGCACCATTTATGGCTGCATTCTCTTCACAGGGGCCAAATACCGTGAACCCTGAAATTCTCAAGGTACATAACATTTATTTTAAGAGGGAACGGTTCCAAACTTTATTGGCCTTTCACATGAGCGGATGAGTCCTGAGGTTTAACTGCAAAAAAGCCAGCGGGTGTCATCCATCCATGTGGATCCCCCTGGCCACATCCGTCCATGTGAGAGGCCAGTGCAGCGTTTTCTCTTACTTTAAATGCTTGAATACATTAAAATTCGACACTTAGGTAATGTTATTGACATTGTTTAATTATTTACTTATAAACTGCAGCCAGATATAACTGCACCAGGGGTTAGCGTCCTTGCTTCTTGGGCCGCGTCCACCGCGCCTACCGGCCTATCCTTCGATACACGCCGCGTCCGGTTCAACTCCGAATCTGGCACTTCGATGTCCTGCCCTCACATCTCGGGGGTCGTCGGTCTTTTAAAAACCCTGCATCCTGACTGGAGTCCGGCTGCCATCCGATCGGCAATCATGACTTCTGCGAGGGTCACCGACAACACGGGAAAGCCGATAACCAACTCATCGGCCGTAACGGCGACCCCGTTCAGCTACGGGTCCGGTCACGTGTGGCCAAACAGAGCCATGGACCCGGGCCTGGTGTATGACCTAACCACAACTGACTACCTAAACTTTTTGTGTGCACTTGGCTACAACTCGACTCAGGTCGACACATTCAGCATTAGCCCCTACACCTGCCCATCACAGCCTATCAAGCTTGAAGACTTGAACTACCCTTCGATCACTGTCCCCAAACTCTCCGGCTCGGTGTCGGTCACGAGGACGGTTAGGAATGTGGGGTCCCCGGGCACGTACACCGCGCGTGTGGTGGGGCCGCTGGGGGTTAGGGTCAGGGTTACGCCGGCGAAGCTCGAGTTTGGTGAGGTGGGAGAAGAGAAGAAGTTTGAGGTGAGGTTGAAGGCTAAGAGAAGTAATAATGATTATGTGTTCGGGGTTTTGGTGTGGAGTGATGGAAAGCATTATGTGAGGAGTCCTATAGTGGTGAAGTCTCTGTGATTTTAGATTTGGGTCTTTTTTTCCCTCCTCCTTTCTTTTTCTTTTTATTTTTTTATAAAACTTTTTAAAGTTTGATTTAGGATGAAGTGTAGAAAATAAATGATGGGGTTATTGATTGGTGGCAAATTTATTTGTTACAAGATTATTTGATGATAACATTTATAAAGTTTGAAGGGAATTTGATGTTGGACTTGCTCTCTGTTTTATGTTTAAACTGGCACGTGCATATCACATGTCCAGAAATAGCCATAACTAGTTGAGATTCTAATTTGGATCCTCCTAATGCGTGGGGGGAAATATGTCACCTCAACTCCATTTGAAATTTAAAGCATAATCTAAGAATTTAGTATAATTTTTAAATTTGTGAGATTAATTTATATATTGTAGGGCATTTTACTAGAAAGACTCTCTATATTTTGCTAATTACTAAAAGACCCTTTCATACTTCGTATTTTTTCTTAAAATACCTCCTCATACATTTAAATTTCACTGAAAACCCCTAACATGCCAAAAAGAGAATCATTTTGGCGTCTTTCATTACTCTGTTAGGAGGTTAACGGTGAATATCGTGCTAGCATTTTAAACACCCTAGCCCCATTTCTAAAATTCCTAATTTTTTTCCAAAATTACCTTTAGATTAGGGTTTCAATCAAAGATCTCTCAAATTGATCATAGAAACTGGCCAATCTTTCTTAACCTTCTCCAGCAATGAGCTTATCGAATGTCGTTGTCCCTCAATTGCAAGGTTTTAGTTAGTGAGCAACCACATTCGAAAGGAGGACGATTTTTTAGTTGCCTTATATCCCAATCTTCAACTAAGCGACAATATGGGTTCGTTTTATGGGAGAAAGACTTACGTAAATAACTTAGAAAGTAAGAGAGGCGTTCAAGCTCCAACTCAATTTCATTAACGATGCGTTAACTTTGAATGGAAAACTAATGAGTGGGTCTTTTTGGTGCAGCTTAAATGTATGGAAGGTTTTTTAAGTGAATACGAAGTATGATAAGACTTCTTTTAGTAATTATTGTCACGCCCCGTTTCCCAAAATACGGAAAACGAGGGATGACTAGGCCAGCCATTCTCCTACGGTCAAGGAATAATCCCACCGTAGTCACACTTCGACTTCTAGCATTACATAGTAATCAGTAAACAAAGAACAGCAGTAAAGGAAATACATCACTAATTTATTACATTAAAATCCATTGTTCATAGCTTACAAATAAATAAGAAGTACTACTAACCAAGTTCAAGTACAAGATCTCTTTATGAAAAGCAGAAAGGAAGAAAAGTACTCCAGACTAGATCTCCGTCAGCTCAAAAGGTAAATCCGACTCCTGCGCTGGTCCTTCCACGAGATCTGAGCATGCATACCCAGGTCGTCAGGGCGACGTAATAGCAATTTATATAATAATGATATGAAACGGGTAAATACGGTGATAACAGTGAAAGTACAATGCGTGTAATCACTATATCACTATATGATGCAAAATATGATCTGTGTCCCTATCAGTCTCTAGGTCATATTTGAAATCGTATAGTGGAAAGGAGGATCATGTTTAACAGGAGTCTCGTACATACCCGAGACAACGGCCCACATGCCCGGGACATAACCCTGTCAGCCGGATCGCTAGATCCTACCTAATATATATATCACTGCTCGAATGATCATCCTTTAAAACACGGTCCCGCTAAATACGATACTCTTTCCACTTCGATTTCCCCTTTTCCCCCAGGTTTACACTATTTATGATTATGATTTAATCGTGTACAAGTATACCAATGGCACGGTTTTATCACTATTCACTGTATTAATCACTGTCACGAATCATTCACTTTCCATCGGTGTACTTGACACTCCTATACCAATATCATTCACGCACGATAATGCAATGTCCACTGAACACTAACACGCACTAACACTATGTATATGGCAATTGGGTGAGATATGTGTATGTATGCCGTTAACAAGTCATATATGTTATGAACCAATATGCACGTCGTAAACTTACAAAAATTGCAGTAATTCATATGTTCAGAATTCAACGAAATGATACAAATACGATAATAAGTAAACTCTGTCAGCAGTTCATCAAAATTGGTTTCAGTTCAATCGGGTTTCCGGTATTCAAGATACAGCCGTTTCATTTTAAGTGCTCGCTGCAGGAAATTCAGTTTCTGAACTGAACATCCGTTTCGCGACACGAATTTCACCCAGTTGGGATCAGAATTTAGCGATGCTACAGTTGAATAAAATCTAGGGTTTCCAATAGGGTGTTCAACGCAATAGACGGATTCTCAATCGTGACTGTACATCAAAAGTTATGCACTGTTTAACACTAGTATGTCAATTCTGATTCTGTTTTGGACTGCCACACGTCCTGTTCTTTTAAATCACAGATTAAATAGCAAACGACGATAAAACAGAATGAAACCACTTTTGTTATCTAGCTAACAGACTCATCTTTAATAAACTGTAGAGTTCCGCAACATACGAGTTCAGGAAACGAGGTGGTACACATTACGGTACAGTAAACAGTAACCAGAGTCGCTCTGGACTGCAGTCCAGAGCCGCACTCCGACCCAATCATCGTCACAATTTCAGTACAGAAGCCATTAGAAACTTGCATAGGGTTATGGTTCGTCGAGTCGGCTTCGATTTGAGCCCTCGAACGCATCATTTCAATATGTACATAATTTATGGTGATTTTAACAATTTTCAGATGCGGGAAATTTCCAGTTTTACGGGTGTATTTGGGGGTGTTCGTTTTAGTCATTAACAGTCATATTTTCCAGTGGAATTTATACACAGTGTTCAATATCACATGGGCCAGAAAATTCCATCATGTTCCATCAAATTAAATGAGGATTTTCATTGGAATCTTACATCGAACAGGTATGTCATATATTTTATCGGGTATTATAAACATAGAATTTATACGATTTTAGTTTGTAACACGAATAAATTAGCATGTAGCAAGTAGGGTACTTGCCTGGAAACGCTTTGGGCGATGCCCGACAGCGGCAACGTCACGAACGCGCGACGAACGGCGTGATTTGGTTTCACGGCCTCGGCTCGCGATTCGGGTGCGACGTCGGAGTTGCCCGGAGATGGCTTGTGCTTGCTGGAAGCGGAGGGGGTGCTCAGTGGATCTCAGGGAGTGCGCTGGGGTCGACGACGGTCGGCGGCGTCACTCCGGCGATGTACACAATGGGCTCGCAGTGAGGGGGAAAGTTATGGTTTTGGGTATTTTGGAGAGAGAGAGAGAGATAGTGGGGCTCGGTTTGGAGTGATGCTGATGATGCTGATGACGTTGGGGCGTCAACGAGGTGGTTATGGTCGGTTGGGGCTCGCCGGCGTCGAGTGCAAGGGTGGCTGTGGTGGTGTGCAGTGAGGTTCCAGCTCGAGTGAGGGGGTGGGTTAGGGGCTCTGTTGGTGGAGAGGAGTAAGCGATGGAGGAAGGTGAGGGGTTGTAGTCGTCGCCGTCGGGGGTGAGCGGCGAGGTGCAGAAGTTGGCAGTGGGTTTCGTGGGAAGTGGGTTTTCTGTGCTTGAGAGAGAGAGAGAGAGAGAGAGAGAGAAGAGGCTTGAGAGTTGGAGAGGCGAGGGTTTGAGGTTGAGGAGATCGTGAGGGAGTTGTGGACGAGGTCGCGGGTCGTGGGGCAACAGCAAGACGACGTGGCCGCGAGAGTAGGCGCGAGAAGTGGATCGGGGGGGAAACGAATGAGCGGGAAAAAAAAGAGACGTTGGAGGAAGAAGGAGGCAGTAGCGGGTCGGGTAGTTTGCTGCGGGAGCTGTGCTGGGGGAAACGGGCCGGGCCGATAGGGTTTATTAAATAAATTCCTTTTTTATTTCATTTCCTGGGCTGAGGAAGGAGAGTGGGCCGGGGGTTAAAGTTCAAAGGAGATTAATTTATTTTATGTTGGGCTTGTGAAAAATATATTATGGGCTGGGGGTTTAAAATGAGGGAAATTATTGTATTGGGTTTTAAATTTTGGGTTTTGATTTTTAATTGGTTTTAGAAAAACGAATACCACAACTTACGTACTAATCTTCACACAAAATAATGATACGGGAAAAATTGGATAATATTCGGGAACTTGGGAAATAGGGAAAAACTTTATTGTAGGAAACGGGGATTTACATCATACCCCCCTTACAGAAAATTTCGTCCTCGAAATTTAACAAGGATACAAAGAAACAAAAGTGCTAAACAAAGAGATGTGGATAATGAGCACGGATATCTTCCTCCCGCTCCCAAGTGGATTCTCCTGGGGATCGACCGCCCCAAGACACTCGGACTAACGGAATGACCTTGTTCTTCAGCACTTTCTCTCTGCGGTCGAGGATGGTAGTGGGATGCTCCTCGTATGATAGATCGGTACCCAAAACTAGCTCTGAATAGTCCAGGACATGACTCTCATCCCGTACATAACGCCGCAACTGTGACACGTGGAATGTATTATGCACACCAGCTAGCGATGGAGGCAAGGCAAGTCGGTAGGCCACCTCTCCTACTCGCTCTAGCACCTCAAAAGGTCCGATAAGACGGGGACTGAGCTTTCCCCGACCTCCAAACCTGATAACTCCACGGGTAGGGGAAATCTTCAGGAACACGTGATCTCCGACTTCAAATTCTAGTGCCCTCCTGCTGGTATCTGCCCAACTCTTCTGTCGATCATGAGCCGTCTTAATACGCTGCCTGATCATTTGGACCTTGTCGACTGTCTGAACAATAAACTCCTCCAAAAGTGCGACACGAATCTGGTGTCCCGATCTGACACAATGCTGACTGGAACACCGTGAAGTCGCACTATCTCCTGCATATATCTCTCTGCCAGTGACTCTGTCGACTGTCCCACTCGGAATGGTATGAAGTGTGCAGCTTTCATGAGGCAATCGACGATAACCCAAATGGCGTTATTGCCCCTAGGCTCCGTGGTAAGGCCGTCACAAAATCCATGGTATTGTGCTCCCACTTCCATTCTGGTATCGGAAGTGGTTGTAACAACCCTGTCGTCTTCTGATGTTCCGCCTTCACCTGCTGGCATACTAAGCATCTGGATACGAATCTCGCAATCTCCCGCTTCATCCCGTTCCACCAAAAATGCTGATTTAGATCCCGATACATCCTTGTACCTCCCGGATGCACAGAATAAGCTGAACTATGCGCCTCAGCCAGTACTTCTTCTCGAACATCCCCCTTGGGTACGCAGAGTCTGCTACCGAACCTCAGAGAACTGTCTTCATGTATGATTAAGTCCGTTCTCAGCCCGGCTTCTACTTGCACTCTGAACTTTTGCAATCGAGGATCATCCGCTTGTGCAACCTTGATGCGATCCACAAGGGAAGATTGCACCTATAGTTGCCAAAGTTGACTGAGTGTGCTCGGTGTAACGACTTCAAGCTCGAGTCTCTGAAAATCCTCAATAATGCTCCTCTGACTGGTCAACATCATGACCGCTGGCTTGCGATTGAGCGCATCTGGTACAACATTCACTTTCCCCGGGTGATACTGAAGGTCCAAGTCATAATCTGCCATCATCTCTAGCCATCGGCGCTGCCTCATGTTTAGTTCCTTCTGAGTGAAGACGTACTTCAGACTTTTATGATCCGTGTACACCTCCACTTTCTCGCCCAATAGGTAGTGCCTCCAAATCTTCAACGCAAAGACTATAGCAGCTAACTCCAAATCATGCGTAGGATAGTTCTTCTCGTGATTTCTCAGTTGTCGAGAGGCGTAAACAACCACTCGGCCGTGCTGCATTAGAACACAGCCTAAACCCTTCCCTGAAGCATCACTGTGTATCACCAAACCACCGGAATCATCTGGTACTGTAAGAATAGGCGTCGTGGTTAACTTCTGCTTCAGTGTGTCAAATGCCTGAGTACACTCCTCCGTCCATGCAAATGGTACATCCTTCCGTGTCAGCCTCGTCAACGGTTCAGCGATTCTCGAAAAGTCTTGGACAAACCTCCGATACTTGTAAGTCCACGGTAGCGCCCCGGCCGTCTAACAGACGCCAAATGCGGAACAAAAACTTTTACAACTGGCGCTATCGCGTACTATAACCCGGATCTGCCATTAAAGCTAAACTAACAAACTACAAAGTGGGTAGAAATGTTATACCGAACGATCCGAGTCCTTCGGTCTTCAACCATCATCCCACACTTTGTTGCGGCTGCTCCGATCTCCTGAATCTCCAGTCTTCCCATCCAGGTGGCACCACGTTGACGGATCTTTAAACGGGCTCCCGCCTCTGAACCGAGGCAACTCGGTCGTCAAGTTTGCTAAAAGAGACGACTAAGATGATGTAGAGAATGAGTAGAACAGTTTGTCTCGTTACGTCCAAAACTATGGACGAACGGCTAATGAAATTGCCTTTTGGATCGGGTGAAAAGAGAAATGAGGCTATCTGATTTTCATGAACCCAAACCATAATCTTTTCCAAAACCATAACCATCATTTTCTCTCAAGAAGGGGCCGGCCATATATAAGAGGAGGTGGGGGTGAGTGTAGGAGCAAGGTGGTAACCATAAAGGAAAAGATCAACAACAAATATCCTTAAGCATTACAAGAAACTTTAATGCAAAAGGTGACTCACTTAAACACCTCATCAACTCATTAATGCAACAATGAGTCATGAAAACTTAGTCACCAATTCTAGAACCATCCATATGACTCACCCTCATGACTCACCCAAGTGAAGAAAAGATAAATCCGCATTTAACCGAATGTTAAATACGGGTGATAGAAAACTGGAAACTGGCAACTTCCAAAAGTGATCCCGAAACAAATTTCAGGATAACCCCGTAACAGTATAAACATACCCGCATTTGTATTACGACCGAATACAAATGCAACTGAGACAAAAATATTATATCTACACAGTATAATACTCGGATCCGGCTTAAACCAAAGCCCGCCATTATTATCTGCCCGAAATATGACGCGTGCGAAAACGCACGTGCATTTTCCGAACCCTGCCATAAAACCATACGGGCTCTACAACGTTTTGCCCGAACTTGGGAAACTGTCTGTGGGGGACTCTAATGACTCATCAACACACTGGCACTGGGTATAACCTTTAGCACGTCAGAGGTACAAGCTGTACGTAACGGTTGCCTATGTATTGATTGGAAGGGAAGCTGACGAGCGAACTCATCCATAAACCCTCCTGAGCCTAACAGTGACAATATACATACAGTCCGGTCCGTTCGTCTAAAGAGTATCGCATATCGAGTCTAGGGGGGTGGATAAAGTCAGACCCCTAATAACGCGATAAATCGTGTCGGCATGAAGCCCAACACCATCTGAGAAACTACTGATCCAAATCAGTAATTCTCCACTATCTCGGCCGAGAATTTCTAGTGATGGCCACCCGTGCACTGTGCGACATCAACCCCCAATACCGGGAGAGACGAATCCCCGACGATCCGCTCACTGCCTCCATGTGGCTCGGGACTGTACCCAAAAAATATCTGTTTGCACGTCTCCTTTGAGCGTGGTAGGGTAGAAATCAAAGCACAGTGGGAACTCACACGAGATAAATAACGATCTTAGGTCGACAAACTAACCTGTACATATGTCACCAGAGAACTGCTATCTGACGATATGTATAATACCAACTAGCATGTTCCCGGCGAGTCCTGTCCGGTGTACTCATAACCCAATGAGCACCTGTATACATCTTAGGTGATCCAACTGACACCAGTGTCTTGTGAGACCGGCCACCGCCCCTCGTCGGGGTCTCGACTGTATACACTAGTCTACTCTGGAGTATCGATGCCCTGTCTCGAAACTCCCACGACTAGGAACACTTTAAGGATGTGCTTACAAACCCCAGCTCCCACGTATATGATCGCCATCATACTGCTGGTAGTCAAGAAAGAATCCTATGGGCTCTATCATCATGCAATAGTGAACTAAAGCATGTATACGATGATAAAGACAAACCAGATAGCATACTATCATCTCGAGTAAGACAGTCATGTCGGTATAGGTCCTCCCTCAATCATTGCAATCACGTACCTGCGATCTAATAATTGACTTAGAGGGCATTATATGATACAAATACGATAATAAGTACACTCTGTCAGCAGTTCATCAAAATTGGTTTCAGTTCAATCGGGTTTCCGGTATTCAAGATACAGCCGTTTCATTTTAAGTGCTCGCTGCAGAAAATTCAGTTTCTGAACTGAACATCCGTTTCGCGACACGAATTTCACCCAGTTAGGATCAGAATTTAACGATGTTACAGTTGAATAAAATCTAGGGTTTCCAATAGGGTGTTCAACGCAATAGAAGGATCCTCAATCGCGTCTGTACGTCAAAAGTTATGCACTGTTCAACACTAGTATGTCAATTCTGATTCTGTTTTGGACTGTCATGCGTCCTGTTTTTTTAAATCACAAATTAAATAGCAAACGACGATAAAACGGAATGAAACCACTTGTGTTATCTAGCTAACAGACTCACCTTTAATAAACTGCAGAGTTACGCAACATACGAGTTCAGGAAACGAGGTGGTACACATTACGGTACAGTAAACAGTAACCAGAGTCGCTCTAGACTGCAGTCCAGAGCCGCACTCCGACCCAATCATCGTCACAATTTCAGTACAGAAGCCATTAGAAACTTGCATAGGGTTACGGTTCGTCGAGTCGGCTTCGATTTGAGCCCTCGAACGCATCATTTCAATATGTACATAATTTATGGTGATTTTAACAATTTTCAGATGCGGGAAATTTCCAATTTTACGGGTGTATTTGGGGGTGTTCGTTTTAGTCATTAACAGTCATATTTTCCAGTGGAATTTATACACAGTGTTCAATATCACATGGGCCAGCAAATGCCATCATGTTCCGTCAAATTAAATGAGGATTTTCATTGGAATCTTACATCGAACAGGTATATCATATAATTTATCGGATATTATAAACATAGAATTTATACGATTTTAGTTTGTAACACGAATAAATTAGCGTGTAAAAAGTAGGGTACTTTCCTGGAAACGCTTTGGGCGATGCCCGACAGCGGCAACGTCACGAACGCACGACGAACGACGTGATTTGGTTTCACGGCCTCGGCTCGTGATTCGGGTGCGACGTCGGAGTTGCCCGGAGATGGCTTGTGCTTGCTGGAAGCGGAGAGGGTGCTCATTGGATCTCAAGGAGTGCGCTGGGGTCGGCGGCGTCGCTCCGGCGATGTACACAGTGGGCTCGCAGTGAGGGGGAAAGTTATGGTTTTGGGTATTTTGGAGAGAGAGAGAGATATATATAGTGGGGCTCGGTTTGGAGTGATGGTGATGATGCTGATGACGTTGGGGCGTCAACGAGGTGGTTATGGTCGGTTGGGGCTCGCCGGCGTCGAGTGCGAGGGTGGCTGTGGTGGTGTGCAGTGAGGTTTCAGCTCGAGCGAGGGGGTGAGTTAGGGGCTCTGTTGGTGGAGGGGAGTAAGCGAGGGAGGAGGGTGAGGGGTTGTAGTTGTAGCCGTCGGGGGTGAGCGGCGAGGTGCAGAAGTTGGTAGTGGGTTTCGTGGGAAGTGGGTTTTCTGTGTGAGAGAGAGAGAGAGAGAGAGAGAGAGAGAGAGAGAAGAGGCTTGAGAGTTGGCGAGGCGAGGGTTTGAGGTTGAGGAGATCGTGAGGGAGTTGTGGACGAGGTCGCGGGTCGTGGGGCAACGGCAAGACGACGTGGCCGCAAGAGTAGGCGCGAGAAGTGGATCGGGGGGGGGGGGGAAACGAGTGAGCGGGAAAAAAAAAGAGACGTTGGGGGAAGAAGGAGGCAGTAGCGGGTCGGGTAGTTTGCTGCAGGAGCTGGGCTGGGGGAAACGGGCCGGGCCGATAGGGTTTATTAAATAAATTCCTTTTTTATTTCATTTCCTAGGCTGAGGAAGGAGAGTGGGCCGGGGGTTAAAGTTCAAAGGAGATTAATTTATTTTATGTTGGGCTTGGGAAAAATATATTATGGGTTGGGGGTTTAAAATGAGGGAAATTATTGTATTGGGTTTTAAATTTTGGGTTTTGATTTTTAATTGGTTTTAGAAAAACGAATACTACAACTTACGCACTAATCTTCACACAAAATAATGATACGGGAAAAATTGAATAATATTCGGGAACTTGGGAAATAGGGAAAAACTTTATTGTAGGAAACGGGGATTTACAATTACCGAAGCATGAGAAGACGTTTCAGTAAAAAGCCCTACTTTTAAACTTAGATCCCAAGAGAATGAGTCTAATGCAGTTACCCTTTTGTCCGCACAGCATGTTGCTCAAAAGAAGCGGTCTCAGTAGAGATCAAGGTGCTTTTTTATTATTATTTATTAACACTTCTTAATTAACCCAAATTTTTTATTTACCTCTCTCTCTTCTAAATATTTCAATTATCAAAAAAAAAACATTTTTTTAGAGAGAGATCATGGAGATCAATATAAGAAAATTTTATCTTGGGCTCGTTGGAATATTAATCTTCTCTTTGTTGCAAATTATGGCATTTGCAAGCAAGAAGGCAAGCATTGTAATTTTATTTTTGCTTCATTACATTTGTTATGATCATAATTATGATTATATTTCATATTTTGATTTAATGGCAGTCTTATATAGTGTATCTTGGAGGTCATAATTATGGAAAAGATGCAACTGCTGAACATTTCAAGATTGCAACAAACTCACACTATTGGCATCCTTTTGTTGGCTATAGTGCACTCAAAGCAATTATCATAGTCGCAGGTATGTGATCATGATGATTGAGCGAGAACCTATACCGATAAAACAGTCTTACTCGAGATGATAGTATGCTATCTGGTTTGTCTTTATCATCGTATGTTGATAAAGCCCATAGGATCCTTGCTTGACTGCCAGCATTGTGATGGAGATCACATACGTGGGAGTTGGGGTCTATAAGCACATCCTTAAATGTCCCTAGTCGTGCGAGTGTCGAGACTGGGCATCGATACTCCAGTATAGACTGGTGTGTACTTATCTAGACCCTGACGAGGGGCGGTGGCCGGTCTCACAAGCAATTGGTGTCAGTTGTCCACCTAAGATAGTATGCAGGTGCTCATTGGATTATGAGTACACTGGACGGACTCGCCGGGAACATGCTAGTTGGTATTATACCTATAGTCAGATAGCAGTTCCCTGGTGACATGTGTACAGATTAGTCAGTCGATCTGATATCGTCATTTGTCTCGTGTGAGTTCCCACTGTGCTTTGATTACTACCCTACCACGGCTCAAAGGAGTCGTACAAACAGGTTTTAGTTGGGTACAGTCCCGAGCCACATGGAGGCGGTGAGCGGATCGTCGGGGATTCGTCTCTCCCGGTATTGGGGGTTGATGTCGCGCAGTGCACGGGTGGCCATCACTAGAAATCCTCGGCCGGGGTATGTGAGAATTACCGATCCAGGATCGATAGTTTCTCGGGTAGTGATGGGTTTCATACCAACACGAATTATCGGGTTGTTAGGGGTCTGACTTTATCCACCCCCCTAAACTCGATATGCGATACTCTTAGACGAACAGACCGGACTGTACGGATATTGTCACTGACAGGCTCAGTAGGGGTTCGGATGAGTTTGCTCGTCGGCCTTCCTTTCGCTCAATACCTGGATAGCCGTTATGTACAGCTAGTGCCGCTGACGTGCTTGTGGTTAAACCCACTGCCAGCGTATTGACGAGTCTTTAGAGTTCCACACAGAGGGTTTTCACGGTTCAGGCAATATGGTGTAGGTGACGTATGTTGATACATACAGGTGTCCGATTAAATATGTGCACGGACTGCACAGACTTAATCGGACGGTTGATAATACTAGCGGCTTAGGATTAAGACAGATTGTTAAATCAAGTTTTGATTTAATAATTTACATATGTATTTATATATATGTATTCTAGTATTATTGCTCACTATTCGTTTTCTCTCTTTGGCTATTCGTATTTTCGTACGAATACGCGTATGTGTATTCTGATACATATGTCGGGAAGCATTCCGTATTTGTACGGAATGGCTTCTAGAAGATGCCACATCATTATTGATTTTATTTATAAAATCATTTGTTCATAATGAGGTGGAAATGATGACATGGCAAGGGTATGGTTTTGGTCAAATCATGGCTTTTGTGCAATGTAGAGATTGGTATGGTATTTGTTTAATGAAATTGGAAATGACATTTTTTGTGGGCATGTGAGGGAGGGGCCGTCCACACTTTTAGGGTGTGGGATTTTTTTCATTTGGTAATTATTGATGGTTCTCTCTCACTCTTATGCTCACACAAAAATACTTAGCCATTTTCATGCCTGCCATCATCACCCTCTTCATCTTCTTCTTGAGATGCTCACTTGAGCTCATGGATGAGAGAAAAATATAGTGACACTATCCTACACTCCCCACTCTCCACTACTAGCAATTTTGAAGAGTCGGTTGGTTCGATTGGCGAACCTGAAGCTTACGTCGTTTCCCTCGGGTGGATCATCGGAGACAAAGGAAGACAGGCGACCAAAGTTGATCCGCATCACTAGGAGCTTGGAGATGGTTGAAGACCCGAAGGACTTGGTTCATTAGGTATAACCATTCCTATCTCTTTTCTTAGATTGCTAGTTTAAGGGTTAATGGTTTCGATCTTGCAAATCGGGTAATGGTAGCGCCGGGTTTTAAGAAATTTTTGTTCCGCATTTAGCCACGTTTCAATGGCCGGGGCGCTCTCATTACCCAACAATGGTATCAGAGCCATCCATTAACCCCTTCTAGCTAGTTTGCACAAGCTTAAAATCTCGATCGATCAAAATTTCGAAAACATTTTTCCGTATTGTCAAGTTTCTGTCGATTTCTGGAAGTGCTCTAAAAATTATTTCCAGTAGCTTAAAAATCCGTGCAGGCGATTCTATGAGTGCAGAAAAAATTTGGGCTCCTGAAGCCTCTAAAGCGCCGCGGAACCGCCGCACTAACCCTCTTTGGGCGGCGGTTCCGCGGCCGTTTAGTAGCGACGGGCCATGAAATTTTTACTGTTGCTCAGACCATAAAAAAAAGATGATTTTTGTGATGATTTGTTTTGACCCAGAATCTTTTGAGTACTGGATTTGCTTTGGGGCCCTTTGCGGATAAATTTAGTCGATCGAAATTTTAACTGTGTAATTTTTCAGTACTTTACATTTCTATCTGTGTCCGTGAATGTCATTTGATCGGTAAACCTTGTCTAATCGCTATAGTCCTTTTAGACGGGTTTGCGAACGTGGCATTCACGTTGATGTTCTGTATTGTGCTGTGATGTTGCGGATTGTCGTGGTGAATAGCCTGGGTGCAGTGGTAGTACAGTTTTGTTGTATTTGTACATTTGATATTGCGGGGCGAGCGTCCGACATGTGGACTGCCGTCACTGCCTGTTTGTATATTATTCTTTTGGGGCACGACCGGGCTGAGGTCGATGTCATCCTTGTATATTATTTTCTTTTCTGTACTAGAATTACCCCAAGGTGGGGTGTAATACGCGTATGTTTGTTGGCTTCCG
Organism: Agapanthus africanus; assembly: GCA_030015575.1. NCBI lineage: Eukaryota > Viridiplantae > Streptophyta > Magnoliopsida > Asparagales > Amaryllidaceae > Agapanthus > Agapanthus africanus. The sequence continues at coordinate 422,944,412 of JASDDO010000004.1, forward strand.
TCAAGGCATAGTGTGCGGTAGCTATGCGTTACTTTTCTGTAGCATGGATATGCATTAATCTAGGACAGTCGTGCAGCCTTGTTGGCATCCGTCAAGGGCGAGTACGGGTGGGTCTAGATTAATCAGGACAATGACGAGTAGAACTTGACTTGCAACTTATGATTTGTTGGCATCCATCAAGGTCATAAGCAGCTTGGGGTAAAAATCATATCGGGAGTTTCAAACATACAAGAAACTTGTCGGGCTTGCGCATACCTTCTGGAGTGTGATGACTTGAGTGGCTTCCATCAAGTTATCATACGATGATAGTTGGATCCCGATTCCCATTGATGAGTAGGATTACTCCTCGGGTGATTCCGACAAATTCTCCTTTTAGGTTTGGAGGAGAATTCGAGAAAACAATGGGAGCCATCCAGATTAGATAAAATGATTATCCATTCTGATGTAGGTTAGAGTGCACGCTGAGTGTTTCTTTTCTCTCTCTCTCTTTGGCATCGACCATGTCCCGACCTTAGACATTGACTCAGTAACCAAGTTAACCGAACTTTCTTAAAAACACTGGATTTTGGATTGTCCAAGTTGCATACATCATTACCACTCCTTTTTTTAACCTTTGCTTTTCTCCAGAACACCCCGTATCAGTACGTATATCCACTTCCATTGGATAAAACCATCGTATGGTTATATACGAACTCGAAGGAACTTTTTCGAGGATGGTTTCTGGTTCTGGAGAAAATGAATAGAACTATTCAGTTGTCTTTTCCTTTTACCTTCTCTCAGATTGTGAGGGCTCCTAGGATTAGGAGACAGTACACCTATTACGCTTATTGGATAGTCTTCTTCCAAACCATAGGCAGGTGCCGAAAGGTAGGGAATGAAGAAAACCAATTAGCCTAAGTATGGTGTGCAGAAGGTAATAAGTAAAGATAAATAAAGGGATTAGAAAGAGGGCAAAGTAAAATGCGACTGCTGTGATTCACGACCAAACCACGTATTTTATCGTCACTCCTACTTCACCTTTGTATTTCTCCAGAACACCCCGTATCACTATGAACATCCAATTCCATTGGATAAATCCATCGTATGGTTATATACGAACTCGAAGGAACTTTTTCGAGGATGGATTCTGGTTCAGGAGAAATAGGAATAAGGTTTATTCAGTTGTCTTTTATCCTTACCTTCTCTCAGGTTGCGAGTGCTCCTAGGATTAGGAGAGTACACCTATTATGCTTATTGGATAGTCTTCTTCCAAACCATAGGCTGGTGCCGAACGGTAGGGAAGGAAGAAAAACACTTAGCCTAACGATGGTGTACAGAAGGAAATGAGTAAAGACAAATAAAGGGAATTGGAGAGATGGCAAGGAAATATACGGTTACAATCCTGAATCTGATAATGGAAGAGGCATTACTAGGAATACCCGGATACCCCTTCGAAACATATTCATGTTTCAGTTTCACTGTATATTGTTAATAGAAAACTGATTTCCCAATTAGACCCTTACTCCAGGGTATGTATTTATCAAGTATGATTCTCACATCTGTATGGTTTTACAGATGATGAGTGGGAGTAAGTTATTGGGAATTAGGTGATCATCCTCATTATATCGGAATTCGTTGTAATTGGTGATATTTGAGGAAATCACCTGGGTACAGTTTTCAACCTACGACGCACATGGTTTGAAAGATTAAACTCAGGGGACTTATACAAAGTATTGTATGTTGTCCAGTGTCCATTAGGACAAAGGGGTTGGTCCTCGTACTATATTCTGTTTACTTGTGACTTCTCAAGTTTTGGACAAGTGTTTCGTAGAAATATAAGGTCCAAATTTGAGAAGTTATAGGTACAAGAATAAAGTAGAGAACCAGGTGTCGCAAGTATCGGGATTCTTCAAGGTGATCGAAGATATATATACTTGTATGAGGTATTCAGTTGATAGTAATGGTTTTGAGAAACTTGTTTCTCTTTCAGATTACTCATAATTGGACGCACTACTAAGTTGAGTAATGATGATTGGCCTCTCTCCATTTAGTTGACATGCACTGGAGATAGCTGCATGATTTGAATCTGGTTCCAATTAAATTAGTGCTTTTGTTTCTATATTAGATATATATAGAATCAATTTATATCTTAACGATGTTAAGGTATAGGGAGTCGTCCGGCTGATGCTTAAAACCAGAATTCGGAAAAACTCAGGGCACGTTTCAGTAATGGCTGTTTGTGGGTTATCCCGGGTTTTGACGAGGGTTAACTTTCTACCATCTGGAAGATCAATAGTGATATTATTCTTGACTCGCCACAGTTTTAGCAAAATGAAATTTTTCAGAAAAACACTAATGGGAGTATGGTAGAACTAGAAGTGATTCCAGAACCACAAACGATTACGGAAAATTTAATAGGACCTAAATATTCAATCAGGATTGACATTCCATTAGCCACTCCGCAGATATGGACGGTAACCTCAGCCACCCGAGAGGTACTCAGGTAGCCTCAAGGACGGTGACTGGGAGGTTCTTGTTTACCCGGACTTGACACTACGGTTGTTCCAGACTGTTTCCTGATTTAAAATCAGGAAAGCTTCTGGGAAAAGCTTCAAAAAGGGGCCACGTGCTTACACGTGACCAGCAGTCACGTGTTGACACGTGACATATAAAAGCAGCGGAAAAGGGCACATTGGTTCCCTGATCAAGTCAAGGAAAAGGCTTCAGAAGAGGTCACGTGCTCCCACGTGACCAGGGTCACGTGTTGGCACGTGACGTTCAAAGCAGCAGACTCGCTCTCCAGTTGAACCAAGGAAAGAGGCGCCAGACAAGGGTCACGTGCTCACACGTGACCAGGGGTCACGTGGTAGCACGTGACGGCTAAGCAGCAGAAGAAGGCAGAGTGCAAAAGAAGGAAAAGGCTCGTTACAAGGGAGTCACGTGTCCACACGTGACCATGGGTCACGTGGTCACACGTGACCGGCTTTCAAAGCCCATTTTGCTAACAGAATTAAATTCTGAAAGAGATTCAAATCTTTCCAAAGGAAAGCAATTATCTGGAACCGATCAAATTAAAGATTCAGAGATGATTAAATATCATCTATCTATGGAAAATCTCGAGTTTGGAAAGATTTCCCCTTTAAATCTAACAGAAATAACAAAGGAGAATCCCTGGATTTGAAATCCAATGGTGAATAAAATTCACCTAATAATCCAAGGGTCAAAAACAAATGATGGATACAAATCAAATCTCTTAATAAAGATTCATCAAAAAACTAATTGATTCGGCTGCTTCTCCTATAAATAGGAGCCTAGAGACACAAAAGAAAGAGATAGATGCACGCAGAGGGAGAAAAAAGGAGAGAGCCTTGATACTTTGAGGAATTTGGAGCTTCTGCAAAAAGAAAACCCTAGGTAAGAAAGGGAAGGCTTCCTGAAAGAAGGAGAATTTAATTCTCAACAGAGTTTAACTCTGACAAAATAAAAAACAGAAGAACATATTTCTTCTCTCTTTGATAGAGGATCTGCAAAGTGCACATCTCCCCTTTAGGTTGAGAATTTAATTCTCAATGGGTTGAGACCCTGCCATGCAGATCCAAAACATGGAGAGGGAATGGAAAAATGAGAATTTAATTCTCACAGAACTATAGGAATTTAATTCTTCTAAGATAAAAGTAGGGCTTGACCCTGTGTTATGGGAATTTAATTCCTTCAGAACAGAGAGAAACAGGGTTTAACCCTAATTAAGAACTTAGTTCTGTTGAAACAACGGGAATTCAATTCCCTTAATCATAATTTAACAGGGACTGGAAGTGTAATTCCTTAAAAAGCTTTTATTAGGGTTTAACCCTATTCAGTTCTTCACATAAACGAGGAATTTAATTCCTACAGAAGATTCAGGGTTCAATTCTACTCCAGAATATAAGTCTTCAAAAGGAAGTAGGTGTAGGGTGTTTTTCGTCACCCCAGTAAGATGGGAATACGCGCGCGCTTGTCAGGCGTACTACAGATTCCCCCTGCCTAGGGTAGGCGGGGGTTTAATGATTGTGGGGATCCGAATCTCCGGCAGCCGCGGACTAAGCTGCCGTTAATTACCCATCGCCTTTGGGGCGAGGGAACCTCCGATTAACGGGTTAAACTGGTCATGCGAACTCAATGTGCAGTATACGTGTGTTTTGAAAGGGGGTTTTGGATATATCGGGAGCCACGCAGAGTTTTTACGGGGGTCCCGCTACCCGGATAGCGGGCTGGGGGTCAAGGGGGCTAGCAGCCCCCTTGCGGGGTGCGGGGCAGCGCCTCGTTAGAATTTTTTTTCTAACAGGGACAGTGTCGTGGAGTACGTGTATGTATAAATTTGTATACATATGTATATATGTATATATGTACACAAAAAGAGGGGGAAAAGACATCCAAGGGATGCGCAGGTGCGCAAGCGCGCGCGCCACGTGTCGGCAGGCGGGCGACTTGCGCACTTGCGCAGGTGCGCAAGCGCGCGCGCCACGTGTCGGCAGGCGGGCGACTTGCGCACTTGCGCAGTTGCGCAAGCGCGTGCGCCACGTGTCGGCAGGCGGGCGCCGTGCGCACTTGCGCAGGTGCGCAAGCGCGCACGCCACGTGTCGGCACGCGGGCGACTTGCGCACTTGCGCACTTGCGCAGGCGCGCGCGCCACGTGTCGGCACGCGGGCGCCTTGCGCACTTGCGCAAGCGCGCAGGTGAGGCACAACAGGCTTTTAGCCTAAAAAAATTTCTCAGAAGAGAAATCAGAGAGGAGTTGGACTCCTGAATGTGTTTTTCTTCTTTTTTTGAGGGTTTAGTGAAAGATGTTCTTCTTCTTCCTCCTCTGTTAGCTGGATCTTGAAGATCAAGAGATGTGGGATTTCAAAATCTTTTCTTTTTGAGATCTGATGGAAGATCTGAGTTCCTCTTGATGGGTTTTGTGGTGAAAAACTAATTTGTTTTGAAAAAAGGAAGAGTAAAACTCTTGATTTAATTCAAAAGAAAGAAGAAGGTTTTGGAACCTTGGAGAAGGAAGAAAGAGCTCAGCTCTGAAACTTTTTTGGAGAGAGAAAAAGTTGTTGGGATATTTCATTATCCTTGCCTTTATAGGCCATACATTTTACACATAGCCCCTTGGGCTTCACAAAATGGCATTTTGCCTATCCCATGGCTCATGTGCCATTTCTTTTTGCACATAAGCCATGAGCTTTACAAAAATTTGGCTTTATGCCTATTTTTCTTACATTTATCCAAAAATAAAATAAAAGAAATACAACAAAATTCTTTATTACAAAATTTTTATCTTGGCATGGGGGGAGGCCGGCCACTTCATGTTCGGGCTCGACCCGGGCATGGGCCCACTGGATCTGGGATTGGGCCCACTTGGCTTGGGGTTGACTTTGATTTTGACTTGGTCAACCGGGGTGTAAATTTTTACCCCAACAAATTGCCCCCCATCAATAAATGCACACCACATATGTGGGTCGTGTGCATGAAATTGATGGATCTTCTTTCACGTGGAGGCGACTTGATTTGGTTCCCGCTTTTTGGGAAGCTGGCACTGCCCTTTTTACGACATGGACGGTCGTTGCTTGACATGTCTCCGAGACGGAGTGTCCGTGATAAACGTTTTCCATGGCCCGGAGTTATCTGGTTCCCGCTTTGTAGGAATCCTGCGCTGCCCTTTTTGCGACTTGGACGGTCGGTGCTGCCGTTTTAGCGACTTGGACGGTCAGTGCTGTCCTTTTCGCGACTTGGACGGTCGTTGCTTCCCTTTTCGCGACGTGGACGGTCGGTGCTGCCCTTTTAGCGACGTGGACGGTCGGTGCTGCCTTTTTTGCGACGTGGACGGTCGGTGCTGCCCTTTTAGCGACGTGGACGGTCGATGCTGCCATTTTAGCGACTTGGACGGTCGGTTCTGCCCTTTTTGCGACATGGACGGTCGATGCTGCCATTTTAGCGACTTGGACGGTCGGTTCTGCCCTTTTTGCGACATGGACTGTCGATGCTGCCATTTTAGCGACGTGGACGGTCGATGTTGCCCTTTTAGCGACGTGGACGGTCGGTGCTGCCATTTTAGCGACGTGGACGGTCGTTGCTGCCATTTTAGCGACGTGGACGGTCGATTCTGCCCTTTTTGCGACATGGACGGTCGGTTCTACCCTTTTTGCGACTTGGACGGTCGGTGCTGCCATTTTTGCGACTTGGACGGTCGTTGCTGCCATTTTAGCGACGTGGACGGTCGATTCTGCCCTTTTTGCGACATGGACGGTCGGTTCTACCCTTTTTGCGACTTGGACGGTCGGTGCTGCCATTTTTGCGACTTGGACGGTCGGTTCTGCCCTTTTTGCGACTTGGACGGTCGGTGCTGCCCTTTTTGCGACATGGACGGTCGGTGCTGCCATTTTAGCGACGTGGACGGTCGGTGCTGCCATTTTAGCGACGTGGACGGTCGGTGCTGCCATTTTAGCGACGTGGACGGTCGGTGCTGCCATTTTAGCGACGTGGACGGTCGGTTCTGCCCTTTTTGCGACTTGGACGGTCGGTGCTGCCATTTTAGCGACGTGGACGGTCGGTTCTGCCCTTTTTGCGACTTGGACGGTCGGTGCTGCCATTTTAGCGACGTGGACGGTCGATGCTGCCCTTTTAGCGACGTGGACGGTCGGTGCTTGATTTGACTTGCTCTGCTTCTTGCAGTGTCAGGGGTAGACTTGACTTGCTCCGCTTCTTGCGGTGTCGAGATTGGATTCTGACTCGCTCCGCTTTCTGTGGCGTCGGAGTGGAAGTTGACTTGTTGATTTTGATATGGGTTGACATCGGCATCGCTATACTGGAATATGGTACCAGGAGCGAATCATCATCTGTCATGGAGAGGATTTTGGGATTTTGGTTTTTGTTTGGCATCTGCATTGCTGCACTGGAATAATGCCAGGAGCAACTCATCATTTGCCCCGAGCGGATTTGGGAGAAATTGGGATTGTTTTACGCCCGTGGATTGTATACGGTTTTGCAGGATGTATGATCCAGACCGTAGGGCCGGAAAAATTTCGGGACTTTGTCGGCGTCTGCATCGCTGCACTGGAATATGGTACCAGGAGCGACTCATCATTCGCCGTTGGGGACTTGGAATTTGGATCTTGTTTGGCATCAGCATTGCTGCACTGGAATAATGCCAGGAGCAACTCATCATTTGCCGTTGCCTGTTGGGGAACGATGGCTTAGGAGATAGGTTTGGGTCCCTATCACCTAAGGCTTTTCAATTTTATGGGCCGTGAGGGTCCCATAAAGCATTTTCTCCCTACGAGTCGTAAGGATCCCGCAGGTGTATTTTCTCCTTAGGAATCGTGAGGATTCCTAAGTGTGTTGCTCCATTGTGAGTCGTAAGAATCTCACGCAGGGGTTTTCTCCTCACAAGGTCGAGAGGACTTTGCGAGTGTATTGCATCTCTTTTCACGAGTTTGCGCCCTTTCGGGTTTTCACAGACTCGCCGGTAGTCCTGCTGTTTTTACTCACGGAGCCCTTTCGGGTTTTCATCCGTGCCCATTTTGCTTGTGGACATACCGTTTATTTCTTCTTCTTTTTTTTTTCTTTTTCTTTTTCTTTTTCTTTCTTTTTTTGCCGCTGGTGGGACTTTAAAGTAGTCTCACCGGCAGGATTTGGGAGAAATAGGGGTTATTTATGCCCATGGATTGTATACGGTTTTGCAGGATGTCTGATCCAGACCGTAGGGCTGATGTGCTCAATTCGCCTGCGACTTGGAGCATTCATGTGTAGTATTTCTTGAGATATCGGCCATTGATGGGCGGCATGGGCCTTTCTCCCTCGGCACTTATTAGTTGGTAGGATCCTCCGTCGAACACTTTCTCGATGGCGTATGGTCCTTCCCAGTTCGGCTCGAATTTTCCCTTGGCATGTCGATTGGGGATGATCGGTCTTTTAAGGACCAACACCAATTCACCTTTCTTGAAAGCGCGGAGACGAGTTATCTTGTCATAGGCCCGTGACATTTGGGCTCGGTATAGCTCCAGATTTTGCTGCACCGCGAGCCTCTTTTCTTCGAGGGCATCGAGTTCTTCAAGTCGAAGGAGCACGTTTTCCTCTTCTGTCAACTCATGCTGAACAGCCATTCTTAAGCTTGGAACTTCGACTTCGAGGGGGAGGACCGCCTCCACTCCGAAGAGCAATGAGTATGGAGTGGACTGAGTTGGAGTACGGTGCGTGGTACGATATGCCCACAATGCCTTGTGAAGCTTGAGATTCCAGTCTCTCTTGTTGGCTGAAGCATTTTTCCTCAGGAGCTTGCATAGAGTCTTATTGAAGGCTTCGGCTAGCCCATTGGCTCTTGGATTATAGATGGAGGAATATCTCCAGTCTATCTTGTGCTGAGTAGCGAACCTTGAGACATTGAAGCTCTTGAAAGAAGGCCCGTTGTCAGAAATGATTCTTCTTGGTGTACCGAAACGGTATAGAATATTATGCTGGAAGAATGTCAGAATATCTTTTGTCTTGACTTCTTTTAGCGGGACAGTTTCAGCCCATCTGGAGAAGTAGTCTGTCGCGGCCAGTATGAACCGGTGGCCTTTAGATGACGGAGGATCAATTGGGCCGACAATGTCGGTGCCCCAGACTTCGAAGGGCCACGACGCCACCGTAGGATGCAATGGATTGGGATGCTTGTGAATAAAATCACCGTGAATTTGGCAGATATAACATTTCTTTGCATGCTCTCCACAATCCCGTATCATGGTGGGCCAGTAATACCCAAGCCGTTTGATTTGAAGTCGCATCTTGGGGCCAGATTGGTGAGCACCGCAAACGCCTGAGTGGACATCTTTCATGACCTTTTGGGCTTCGGCCAATGACAGACACCTGGGCCAGAGTTGGTCATATGACCTGCGGTATAACGTGTCATTTACAAACACGTATCGGAGAGCTCTTTTCTTCAGCTGAATCCTCGCAGATTTTTCTTCGGACAGCTTGTCGTATCGGAGGTACTCTATGAAGGGTTCTCTCCAATCGGGCTCGTCGTGGACGATCGAAGCTTCTTCGGCAGGACTGCTCTTCTGTTCTGCGCTTTCCTCTTCTCGTAGAGAGACTGGGGGTAGAATTTGTCGGCTCCTAACTGTGATCAGAATTTCGTCCATGTCAGGATCATCCAGCTCTTTGGCTAGGCGAGCGAGTATATCAGCCTTTCCGTTCAACGCTCTAGGGACTCTCGTTAGTTCAATATGAGTGAACCGTTTCATGAGTTCCACCACTCGACCTCTGTACCGAGCTAACTCGGGTTTGTATATCTTATAGTCGCCGCTTACTTGGTTGACAACAAGTTGGGAGTCACCATAGACTCGTAGCCGACGGATTTCCATTTCTACGGCAAGCTCCAAACCAGCTATCAGAGCTTCATACTCAGCTTCATTGTTTGTCCGAGGCTCGGTGAGAGCAAAAGAACGCCGTAGGGTTCCCATTGATGGTGTGATGAACACCAATCCTATCCCTACTTTTATCTCCGGGACGCTTGATTTACTGGAGGTCCTTATTGACGAGGCTCCATCGAAGTAGAGCTCCCAACATGGCTCATCTTCCTCGAGGTGCAGCACTTGTTCATCGGGTAACTCACAATTTAGCGGCGACCCTTCTGGTATGGGATGAGCGGCGAGAAAGTCTGCAATAGCTTGCCCTTTTACTGCTTTCTGAGGGGTATAAACTATGTCAAACTCGAGTAGCATGATAGCCCATCTTGCCATTCTGCCGGCTAGGCTTGCTTTGGTCATCAAGTGTTTGAGCGGGTCGACCTTGGAGATCAGCATAACCCGATGAGCGAGCAGATAGTGCCTCAGCTTCTTCACAGCAAATATCAGAGCCAGGCATTGCTTTTCGATTGGGGAGTAGTTGTGTTCCGTCCCGACTAGAGTTCGACTGAGGTAGTAGAGGGCATTTTCTTTTCCTTCCTCATTATTCTGGGCAAGGAGCGCACCGAGTGACTCGTCCAGCGCGGCAGTGTAGAGAATCAGCGGTTTATTCGGAATGGGAGCGGCCAGCACTGGAGGGTGCAACAAGTACTGTTTGATGCTTTCGAACGCTGCTTGACATTCGGCATCCCAGATAAAAGGAGCTCCTTTCTTCATGAGCTTTGAGAAGGGCCTGCATCTCCCCGATAAATTTGAGATAAACCTCCGTATATAAGCAAGCTTGCCTTGAAAAGATCTCAGCTGCGTCAGACTCTTCGGAGGGGGCATCTCCATGATGGCCTTTATCTTTGATGGGTCAACTTCGATCCCTCGATGTCGGACTATGAAGCCCAGGAATTTTCCCGATGACACGCCAAAAGCGCAATTCAGAGGATTCATCTTCAGATCGTATTCCCTCAGTCTGGTGAGAACGGTCCTGAGATCTTGGATATGATCGGCCTTGGCTTTAGTCTTGACGACCAGATCATCAACATAGCATTCGACGACTTTATGGATTAGGTCATCAAAGATATTAGTCATCGCCCTTTGATATGTAGCACCTGCGTTCTTCAGTCCGAATGGCATTACCTTGTAGCAATATATTCCGATCGGGGTTCGAAATGCTGTGTGCTTCTCATCCTCAGGCGACATCTTGATCTGATTATATCCAGACGAGCCATCCATAAAGGTGAACAGTTCGTAATTTGAGGTGTCATCGACCATCATTTCCATGACCGGTAGCGGGAAGTCGTCTTTAGGACATGCCTTATTGAGGTCCCTGAAATCGACACAAACTCGGATCTGCCCATTTTTCTTCTTCACTGGGACTATGCATGCGATCCAGTCTGCATATTTCTCTTCCCTGATGAAGCCGGCACCGATGAGCTTCTTGGTTTCCTCGATGACCTTTTCTTCCAACTCCCTTCTCATTCTTCGAGGAGCTTGTTTGACTGGCTTAGCATCAAGAGATATAGCCAGCTTATGCACGGCTACCTCAGGGGAAAGGCCAGGCATTTCTTTGTACGTCCACGCGAAGCAGTCGACGAACTCACGCAGCAAGGCAATTATCTGCTCTTTCATTTCCTCCGATAAGAGTGAGCTGATGTAGGTCGGCCTTGGATTATCGGGCGTTCCTAAGTCAATCTCGGTTAGCTCATCAAAGGTTGCTTGTCTGCCATCTTCGAGCTCTTGAGGAGCTTCTTCTGGCTCGGCTATCTCGTCATCATCATTCGATCTTTCGCTGGCCTCACCAACATGGATCATGTAGCACGCTTTAGAATCAGGTTGAATGTAGCCTATGCCCCGTCTATCTGGAATCCGTCCATCGATGAGTGCTCGGACCTGGGGAGGATACCATAGCCCTTTGTAAAACTTTGCTTCGGACTCCGTTTGATATAACCGGCATCCGCACTTCTTAAAGTATTCCCGCATCTCGGGCGCATAGTATCTGGGATTGAGGACGGCTCTTATGCCCCTCTCATAAGGAAGGCACGCGACAGAAAGGTCGTCCGGGTGCACAACGGGGTTTGACCCATAAAACAAGATGCCCTTCTGTCCACTTTTCCTCCCGGGAACGTAGAAAGTTTTCAGCTGGTCCACGGTGGAGATTGATAATGCATCGAGCTCTTTGCACATTTGCTCTGGTACCCTTGTAACGGCTAGGGACCCTTCTGCAACTTCGAAGGTCTCTCGTAGTTTCGCTTGTTGCGTGGGGGTCCAATCTGCACCGCTGTTGCACGACAGGTCCTCCTCCTCTGACTCTTCAGTGTCACTGCCAAGATGAGGGCGGACTTTGCTGCTAGATGGGCCTTCAGTAACAGATTCGTCCGTATCGCTGCCGAAATGAGGGCGAGTTTTGCGGAAGGACGGGCTTCCAGCGTCGGACTCATCAGGGTCGCTGCCGAAATGCGGGCGCACTTGGGTATTTTTGCTTTTGAAAGTGATAGCCGGCGCAGATTTGCTTTTGAGTCTTGGGGCCGTTCTATCTTCAGTTAGTTGTGGCTTAGCATTTTGGTGGTTCGTAAAGTACCGAGAATCTTCATATCGGACTTCATGCACACCGAACGGCTGGATGTCTCCGTCAATGCGTCTTTCTTCGCCATTTTTAGTATACTTCATGCATTGATGGAGAGTTGACGGAATGATGCCGTAATCGTGGAGCCACGGCCGCCCCAAGAGAATCTTATAAGACGTGCCAGAATCTGTAGGGTGTTTTTCGTCACCCCAGTGAGATGGGAATACGCGCGCGCTTGTCAGGCGTACTACAGATTCCCCCTGCCTAGGGTAGGCGGGGGTCAAGGGGGCTAGCAGCCCCCTTGCGGGGTGCGGGGCAGCGCCCCGTTAGAAATTTTTTTCTAACAGGGACAGTGTCGGCGTCGATCACGTATATCTTAGCTTCAGTTTGCAGATCCCCGAATTTGATTGGCAGAGCTATAGACCCCAGAACTTGCTGACAATTTTGGTTGAAGCCTTGAATGACAATCCTTTCCCTTGACAGGTGTCGGACGTCCATTGACAAACTCTTCAGAGTTCGCAAGTTCATGATGTTCACTGAGGATCCCGGATCAATCAATATACGATTAATTCGATCTCCGTCGCTGTACCCGGTCACGTAAAGCGGCCGATTATGCTCTGCCGTTCCCAGTAGCAAGTCTTCATCCTTAAATGTGACTGCGGCGGCATGCAAAGCGTGCTGGGCTTCTTTCATATTAATTTCCGCAAAGTGGGCCTGATACCGCTCGGGGTTTTGTAGAGCGTGGATGAGAACATCTCTAAGCTCCTTAGATAGGACCAAGGCGTCGTAGATGCTCAGGAGAGACGGAAGCTTCCGGAGATGCGCCAAGACATTATAGTCCACCGAGGAAGGACTTATGTTTTCATCAGCCGGTTCTCTGCCATCTTCTTCATTAGTGACTTGTTTTTCCTTCCCTCTTGGGGCGTTGCCCTGATTTGGCGGTAGAGCCCTGCCGCTTCTGAGCTGGATTTGATTGGTCGTTGTGGTGAGCTCCTCGTCCTCTTCCGGAAAACAGAGATCATCCTCGGAGTCGCTGCCAAGACGGATGGCGTAGCAGGTCACTACTGGGATCTCTTCATTGGAGTCTTCTTCTAACTCCTCCAGAATTTCAGCCGCTTGTACAGGGAAGAACTCCTTCAATTGAATCAATGTTCTTTCCTGTTGTTCATATTCTTCGAGGGAATCGATATACTTTTGAATGGTCGATCTCCCTGCAGACACTTTTTCGCGCCGAGCTGCACTTTTCTTCTTCTTGAGCTTCTTGGATTTTGAGCCTGATGGAGCCGCATTGGCAGCTGGACTGGTAGGCTTCTTCTGTCCTTCCCATTCCATCCTGGGCTCTTTCTGAAGTAGCTTTAGCATCTTCTTCGTCTTATTAGATATGTGCGTACTCCACGGAGGCCGCGATGAGTCAGTTTCGTTTGTCAGGGCAGCGGGTTCGGCTGTCTGCTCCCAGAAGGCTTCAGCTTCCGTCTGTATAAAGTTGGCGGTTACAACTTGATTGTTCACCAACACGCTTTTGGACAGCTCGATCTCTCCAGCCTTGTACTGCTTCTCGACCCAATCCTTGAAGATATAGCAATCCTCGATCGCATGGCTCACTACTCGGTGGTACGGGCAATACAGAGGATTGTCGGTCATTTTTGCTTCTTGGGGTCTTTTCGACTCCGGCAATTGTAGGCCATTGTTCAAGGCATCTTTAAATATCTTGCGGACCTTGTCCCTTCTGAAAGAGTAAACCTTGTTCTTTTTCTCCTCTAGGGAAGGCCCATCTCCTCCCAGCAATGGCTTTCGAGACCGGTTGGTTTTGGATTCGCCCGCCCTTCGCTTTTCTTCATTGTCGGAGGCATTGAAGACATTGGTACTGCTGGAACTCCCGCTTCTACGGTTGTCGTCCCGCTTGCTTTTCCAGGTTTTGTCTCTCTGAGAGTCCGGCGGGGACTCTTGCTTCGAGCGTTCCAGCATTTGGACTTTCTTGGTTAGCTCCTGAAACGTCTTGAGGCCCGCTGTACACAAGAAGGGGACCATCCAATTGCTGAGGTTCCCAATGAGAAGGCTGACGGACTGGTCCTGCTCCAGCGGCGGTTCGCACATAACTGTGAGATTACGCCATCGGGCGATAAAGTCAGTGTTGCTTTCATTCTTCCCCGGTTTGGTCCTCACAAGGTCGGCAATGGAGATTTTATCACTGACGCTCATGAATCTTTGCCGCAACAGAGACTCCATTTGGGCAAAGGTAATGACGGACCCGTCCGGTATACTCGCATACCAGTCGAAGGCGACGCCGGTCAGGCTGTTGACAAACTGACGAAGAAGGAGCGCATCGTTGCCCCCTGTATTTCCGCACGATGCTTTGAAGTGGGCGACGTGCTGGTTTGCATTCCCCGTTCCATCAAATCTTCCGAACTTAGGAATGACGTAGCCGCTTGGGAACTCAATCAGATCGTACTGCGCGGGATATGGCCGCCCACTACTGCCGATTTCTTTCTGAGCTTCAGCTTCGGCCACCAATGTTTTAACCTTGCTGGTGACCAAATCCATTATCCGATCCTGTGTTAGCGGGATGGTGCTATCTGGGGCCAAGGCGTCCCCAGAAGCGGAATGTAGCCGGCTTTCATTTGGCTCGACCAGTCTTGGTCCCAAAGGAATAGGCATTGGCTGCCTCGGATTGTCATCACCCTGCTGATTAGTAGCGGCTTGTGCCTGATTGGGAGGCGCTCGAGCAATTTGAGCCGTAAGCTGCATCACCACGTTCGTTAAGTCGTCAATCTTCGAATAGAGCTTGGCCATCTCTTTATCTTTGCTCCTGAGCTGTTTTCGAAGTTCTTGAAGCAGCTCTTGCTCCGCAGTCCTAGGGCGGAAAGTCGGCTCTTCCTCGCTGTCCGAGCTTGACTCTACATGGACCGAGGGGTCTATCTTCCTATCATCCTCATCGAGAGGGTTTTCTTCATCCAGCAGGGGCGGCTGTTCTTGGGTGGCGGCAACCACATTCAGGCTAGATTGGGCTTGGGATGTGGTGGCCCCGTCCTTGCTTTTGCTGCGAAGGTTGTCGCTAGGGCGCCCGCCTGCCATATAGACCGTATGGATGGTATATCCGGACGTCTCTCTATCATTGGCGGATGATTTCACGGATCGCTGTCTTGACCCCCTTTCTTTGGTAGCTGGTAGTCGATTGAAGACGGCTGGCCTAACCAGGTTCTTGAATGGTGCTGGCGCTTCTTTTCTGGGTTTGCCCCGCTGCTTTCGCGCGGCACAGAGTGCTTGATAGACTCTTGAAGAGACAGTGTCATAATTTCTCCGTTGGGGCCGGGACACGTCTCTTTGTGGCACTGTTCGGACCGCTGTCTTCTTGATTCTGGCGGTCATGGCATTTTTCTGAACCCACTTTAGAGGCTCGAAGGAATTGCTGATTCTTACGTCCGACTCAGCCGTCGTCGCGGGGCAACCCTGCACTTGGAACTTCACACGATTCCATTTGGCCGAAGCCTTGGCCCTTTTGTTGGCTCGATACCTGAGCCGCTTCTGCCTTAACTTTTCTGTTCTAAGCACCTGGCAGACTTCGGCTTTTTGGGAAGACGCCGCAGACCGGGCGATGGAAGGCCTTGGAGATACGCTCGATTGTGCATTTGTTGGAGTTATCGCCTGAGCTCGTCCGTAACATTTGATGTTGCCCTTTGTACCGAAGTTCTTGCCCCCCGCTGGAGCACCAGAGAATCGTTCAGATAGCGTCTTGAGTTTCGGTTGTGGTGCCTTGGCGATCATGACATTCGGCCTCTTGCCCCTTGAGACCGGCTTGGCCACCTGTTCCACCGGGATCTCCGCCAGATGAGCGCTTCCGGCAGGGTAGATGATGACGGAGCCGAACTGGCGGGGCGGTTCCTCCCACTGTCGACTGAGGCTTGCGGGGAGAACCACACGAGCGTTGATCTTGACCACGTACAGAATCGGGGTCGCATCGGAAGTTGAATTCGTCTGGGGAGACATTGTCGTCGAAGGTTGATTGCTGCATGAAAAAAAAAACATCATTTCAGTATAGGCAATCGATATGTATATTGATTGAGTTCGTATGAACGTTTAACCCGAAATATGGGAGGAGAGATTCGTCCCACCGGGCGTGCCAGAATCTGTAGGGTGTTTTTCGTCACCCCGGTGAGATGGGAATACGCGCGCGCTTGTCAGGCGTACTACAGATTCCCCCTGCCTAGGGTAGGCGGGGGTTTAATGATTGTGGGGATCCGAATCTCCGGCAGCCGCGGACTAAGCTGCCGTTAATTACCCATCGCCTTTGGGGCGAGG
Source organism: Agapanthus africanus (assembly GCA_030015575.1). Taxonomy (NCBI): domain Eukaryota; kingdom Viridiplantae; phylum Streptophyta; class Magnoliopsida; order Asparagales; family Amaryllidaceae; genus Agapanthus; species Agapanthus africanus. The sequence continues at coordinate 422,960,645 of JASDDO010000004.1, forward strand.
GAACCTCCGATTAACGGGTTAAACTGGTCATGCGAACTCAATGTGCAGTATACGTGTGTTTTGAAAGGGGGTTTTGGATATATCGGGAGCCACGCAGAGTTTTTACGGGGGTCCCGCTACCCGGATAGCGGGCTGGGGGTCAAGGGGGCTAGCAGCCCCCTTGCGGGGTGCGGGGCAGCGCCTCGTTAGAATTTTTTTTCTAACAGGGACAGTGTCGTGGAGTACGTGTATGTATAAATTTGTATACATATGTATATATGTATATATGTACACAAAAAGAGGGGGAAAAGACATCCAAGGGATGCGCAGGTGCGCAAGCGCGCGCGCCACGTGTTGGCACGCGGACGCCTTGCGCACTTGCGCAGGTGCGCAAGCGCGCGCGCCACGTGTCGGCAGGCGGGCGACTTGCGCACTTGCGCAGTTGCGCAAGCGCGCGCGCCACGTGTCGGCAGGCGGGCGCCGTGCGCACTTGCGCAGGTGCGCAAGCGCGCACGCCACGTGTCGGCACGCGGGCGACTTGCGCACTTGCGCAGGCGCGCGCGCCACGTGTCGGCACGCGGGCGCCTTGCGCACTTGCGCAAGCGCGCAGGTGAGGCACAACAGGCTTTTAGCCTAAAAAAATTTCTCAGAAGAGAAATCAGAGAGGAGTTGGACTCCTGAATGTGTTTTTCTTCTTTTTTTGAGGGATTAGTGAAAGATGTTCTTCTTCTTCCTCCTCTGTTAGCTGGATCTTGAAGATCAAGAGATGTGGGATTTCAAAATCTTTTCTTTTTGAGATCTGATGGAAGATCTGAGTTCCCCTTGATGGGTTTTGTGGTGAAAAACTAATTTGTTTTGAAAAAAGGAAGAGTAAAACTCTTGATTTAATTCAAAAGAAAGAAGAAGGTTTTGGAACCTTGGAGAAGGAAGAAAGAGCTCAGCTCTGAAACTTTTTTGGAGAGAGAAAAAGTTGTTGGGATATTTCATTATCCTTGCCTTTATAGGCCATACATTTTACACATAGCCCCTTGGGCTTCACAAAATGGCATTTTGCCTATCCCATGGCTCATGTGCCATTTCTTTTTGCACATAAGCCATGAGCTTTACAAAAATTTGGCTTTATGCCTATTTTTCTTACATTTATCCAAAAATAAAATAAAAGAAATACAACAAAATTCTTTATTACAAAATTTTTATCTTGGCATGGGGGGAGGCCGGCCACTTCATGTTCGGGCTCGACCCGGGCATGGGCCCACTGGATCTGGGATTGGGCCCACTTGGCTTGGGGTTGACTTTGATTTTGACTTGGTCAACCGGGGTGTAAATTTTTACCCCAACAGTAGGAATTTAATTCCTTTGAAAATTAAAGCTCGAGGAATTTAATTCCTGAAAAAGGATCAACAGATTCTCTAAACAATATACATGGAGGCAGGGTCACGTGCCACCACGTGACCCCCTCAAAAGGTCTACAGAAAGCCCTTTGAGGCAGTCCCCCACGTGACCCACGTGACCCTTGACAGAAGCTTTAACACATAGGCATATGAATGCCCGTCACGTGATGGCACGTGATGCTCTGAAAGATGCAATAATCTCAGCAGAATGAATGGAGAGAGGGCGCTCTCACGTGTCGCCACGTGACCCCTCTTGCTTTAGTGTTTAACACTAAGTTGGAACTCCTGAATCCAGTGTTAAAACACTGTTGGGCCGTAGTGTTCAACACCAATCAAAGAACTTTACTTGCAGTGTTCAACACTGACTACCTTAGTGTTTAACACTAATTTGAGAGCTCTGTTGCCGATACTTGATACTAATCTGTTTTAGTGTTTAACACTAATCTGAAAGCCTTGTTGCTGGTGTTTAACACCAATAATCTTTTAGTGTTAAACACTAACTTGTCAACCTCATTCCCAGTGTTCAACACTGATTGCTCTGAAGTGTTTAACACTAGGCTTTGGCCCAATTGGCTAAAGGGATAGAGGCAAAGCCTCTCCCTCAATGGATCCACAAGAAGTCAATATTCCAGAAATGATAGGACTTAGCTCAAGCTGGCCATAAGTCCTCAATTCGTAATTAACTGGGCCAATGGGCTCATAATATAATTAATGGGTCTTGATCCCAAATTGGGCCAAGGACTATTTAATCCATTCCGGTTCTAGGGTACATCTCTTCACTCCTTTGATACTTGGCATTGTAATCCCTCAATGTCTTCAAAGAGGTGACGGGTCCCGATGACCACCCATGATATGGACTGTGGGGTCCTTAAACCCATGTCTAATGCAAAATTCCTGGTCACGTGGAACGCGGACAACGTCACTCTTTGACCCCGCGGAAAACGCCCAGAGCGGAGCCTAGTCCTCGCCGAGCACGGCCGTGAACCCGTGTGAAGCATCTAGTGCAAAATTCCTGGTTACGTGGAACGTGGATAACATCACTCTTTGACCCCGCGGAAAACGCCCAGAGCGGAGCTTGGTCCTCGCCAAGCACGGCAGTGAACCCGTGTGAAGCATCCATAGCACATACCGGACTGTGGAGTCCTTAAACCCATGGACTATGATGTCCTTAACCTTGACCGAGATGTCTTAAAACTAACAATGGACCGCAATGTCCTTAAACTACCCACGGACCGCAATGTCCTTAAACTAGAACAATAGAGCCCCGCATGCTCTTTTGTCGGATCTAAACGGTCCCGTTTAAGTTGATCTTAGCCTCAAAGATGGCTAACGCATCCTTAAACCTTCAAACAGACTGGACTATGAATCCCCCAAATTAACCCTGGCTCGAGGGTACATCTCTGAACTCCTCTGACATCCGTCGTTGTAATCCTTCAACGTCGTCAGAGAGGTGACGGGTCCCGACGGCCACATATACGATGGACCACTATGTCCCTAAACTGGAACAATGGAGCCCAAACGCTCTTTTGTCGGATCTAAACGATCCTGTTAAGTTGATCTTAGTCTCAAATCGGACTAACGTATCCTTAACAAACGTTTGAGCTGATCTTAGCCTCAAGTATGGCTGACGTATCCTCAAACCAGACCCCCAAACCCAAATCTAAGATAAACACGGATTTGGACTAGTCCACGCCCTACGGGCGACGACATAACTCAGTCTCCGTAAACAATCCACGGGCAACAAAACATAAAATAAACACACACGACACGAAGTGACCATCTGGAGAAGGAGAAAGTTGTTACCGCGATGCGGTAGCGTAATTAACTGCAGGGGCTTGCGCCTGCAGGGAAGAGCGTCCCCACAATCAAAAACCCCTCAAACGAGGGGGAATCTGACGAAGTCTGCTACATCGGCCGCATCCGTCTAAACCTCCGATGCACGGTGCCATAAACAACTTGGCATCTTCAGAGAGATGGACGGATAGCACCAATTAGCATCTGCCCCGAACCTCAGGCACGGACGCCCGAGTCCAGGCCGCCGTTCGGAGGGGAACAGATTCTGGCACGCCCGGTGGGACCTTTTCCTCTTTCCACTCCACACTTCGTGTGTCGTGATTCGCGAACCAATCGCGGTTCGCTAATGGTTGCCCTTGGGTTTCAAGATACTAAGAATTGGCGTCTTGCCTATTGCAGAAAACAAGGATCGATGGCTTCTACTTCTGCGAAATCCTCCAACTGCTCAAACTGCAATTGCGACCAACGCTCTACCTCGCCAGGAGGTATAGCCTATGGACCCCAAGCTGCTTCGTTGTTCACAATGCCGGTGGACCAAGTGACTCAAGCCACTACCGGATTGTTCTTCGGGACTATACTCCCATCGTCAAGCTTCGCGGCGCCGGTACTGACAAAGGAAGCTCCTAAGAAGTCAGTCTTTGATCGTCTTACCCCTGCCGCGGCTCCTCTCAACGAGTCGCCCAACGTCAACGCCTCGGTCTTCTCTAGATTGGGCCGGAAATCCTGCGAACTCATCATAGGGCCTACAATCTCAGAGAAGGCTGCTTCTAAGAAAGTGACCGGTCCTGCTCCTGAAGACATCAAAGCGACTTCCCCTGCCACAAAGTCGGTCTTTTCAAGATTGACGGCTCCAGCTCCCGCTCCTGCTATCCAAAAGACGTCGGTCTTTGACAGGCCAACACCAACAACAACCCCCCACCCACACAGGGGGCAAGACAAAACCATTCTTACCGCTGACCCAACGCCGTCCGCTCGACACGCTCGACGTCGCCATTGGCGCCGAGTAAGGAAGGCTGGGGGCAACTCCCCCTCTGGGTTGACTCCATCAGCCCCGGTGGCAGAAGTTAATGCTGCTGTTCCAACTGGGAACAGCTTCGAAATGCTAAATAAGGTGCGAAGAAATTCTCCTACTGTAGTGCTGAAGAGGTCTCCTCCCCCGTTAAAAAAGGTTGTGGAAATGGAATCAGAACAGCCCCAATCTCCTCAACGGCTGTCTTCCAAAATCTATAAGGTTTGGCGGCAGGCCCGAGACTCGATCATCGATCCAAACTCCTCCCGCCAGCACAAGAAGCTGAAAATCCAACCGGAAGCTGGTCACCAGGCTGAACCCCGAAAGGCTGTCGGGACGCCCACCTCAACGGCCCCCTCAACCTCCATGGCTCATAAAAGGAGGAGGCCAGAGAAGACCCCCCAACGTGCAACGACGACTAAAAGCACTGAGCCCAGACGCCCTAAGTCTGGGGGCATGATGGTCCACACCGTATACATGGCCTCTGGAAAGGAGGAGAGCCGCACTTCTACAGGCCACCGACCACTTACCCGATCCGTGACGAAAGCCCAGGAGCAGCAACAAAAGCTCCAAGAAATGATGAATGCTATGGCCGCACTTACCGGGCCAAAAGAAAGCCCAGAAACATCCTCAGACGCGCGCCAAGAAGAAGAAACCGACGCTGAATTCCTTCGCCGGATACTAGAGAAAAAGGACAAAGAGGCTGCTGAACAAGCGGCCAACATACAACGTATGGGCCTTCTCTTCCAAGATATGATAGGAATGATGATCCAGCAGGACTTGCCCGCCGAAGATCCCCCAATCGTTCTTGAAGACGACCGAGGAGAAACGTCGAATCCACTGCCGGCCCTCTCAACGGCCAAGGAGGAGGCAATCTCTAAGGCGGACTTGGCTGACTACATAGCCCAGCAAATCCGGGTCCATCATGCGACTGAGGCAGCTGGTCAAGTCGTGAAAACGGGGCGGCCGTATCCAAGCTGGTACGACCAAATCAAATACCTGCAAGGCTATACGATACCAAAATTCCACGTGTACAAGGGGACCGGCAATCCCCATCAACATGTCGCCCAGTTCCGGGCCCTCTGCGGTAACACAGGCGGTGATGATAAACTGTTGCTCCGCCAGTTCGTAGGTAGCTTATCAGAAACAGCGTTCGAATGGTATTCGGAACTCCCGAACGATTCTATCAAAACGTTCGCTGAAATGGAGCTGCTATTCACTCAGCGATTCGCGAGCGCCAGCGAACGCACTCCAATAACTGCTTTGATTAACGCCAGGGTCAAACCAGGCGAAACCTGGGTCCAGTATGCTATACGCTGGCGGAACTTGTGGTCGAGATGCGAGCAACGCATTGAGGAGGCACCCGCAGTGGGCATGTTCGTGGGAACCCTAGACCCCCACGCAACTATCTCCTAGTTTATGATGTTCTTTAAGCCAACCACATTCCAGGCTTTAATCGACAAGTTGGCTCAGATGGACCAGATGGGTCATAGACCACCTCCCCCGAAGTCGGAACCTCGGAATGACAAGGGTAAAGGAAGGGCGACCTTCGTCGCAAATGCCCAACAGCAACCTAACGCCCCGAAACCGGCAGATCAATTGGAAGAAAGACGCCGGTATTATAATGAGAAGATGAAACGTCCCTACTCGTTCTCACGAGACAAGACGAAACGGTTATTCGAGCTGGCAATACGCAACAGACTTATAAACCTACCGAATCCAAGGCGACCGCCACAACCCACCGAGGTGAATAACCCTAGCTATTGCCCTTACCATCAAACGGTAAGTCATCCGATTGAAGATTGCTTCGTCTTCAAAGGATGGATTGAAGATCAATACCTCCAGGGGAAGTTTGTACTGTCCGAGAAGTGGAAGGTGAGCCCACCACAGCCGCATACTCCTAAGAAAACAGATACATTGGGGGCAACCTGCTCCTTTATTGAAGAAGCTCCATGGGAGGTCGTGCTATCAACGAAAACCAAAAGAATGCTGAGAGACCTTCACGCGTGCCCTGCGATCGAATGGAAAAAACCCCTTTGAACCTCAAATTATTGAGGGGATGTTGAAGCCCCGCACAACTACGAAGGCTCGTGATAAGGGCCCAAATACTCACGCCCAACCGTCAAAATCTTCGAAGAAAAAGAAGAAGAAATCCAAGAAGCCCGCGAAGCTTGGAGACGAGCACACGAACTTGCAGAAGCAAATCGACGCGCTGGAAGAGTATAATCAAAAGGCGCGAACTCCTGTCACATTGCAAGAGTTCCTCAACCACATCTTTCAAGAGGGAGATGATGAAGAGAGCTCATCGGATGAATCCGAAGAGTATGTGGCGAGTTGTAACGTAATCTCCCACTCGTTTACCGATGATGAGAAAACTCCTAGCACTAAGAAGCTGGAGGCAGAACCTGAGCGTGCATGGCTGACAAATGAAATGATCAATGCCTTTCTAGACGAGATTCGTCTAAAAAGTAAAGCGGATCAGGAGCGTGAGATGGCAACGTCAGAAGGAACCAAATGCAGGCGACTGAATGAAAGAGTTGAACTACCCCCGCCAGATCAAAAGGCATCCGAAGTAGACAAGAAGATACTCAAGACGAGGAAAAGGTTTGCCAAAGCCATGTCAATGGGAATGAAGCTACCACCCTCGGAAGGGAATACACACGATGGGGCGGAGAGGCACCCTAATTATTGCGCATATCATCGGAGAATCTCACACCCCACGGAGGAGTGCGACGCCTTTAAAATATGGTGGCAAGGATATGTTACTCGTCAGCAACATTTTAAGCGCATGAAACGCAAGAGCCGTCGGGAGCGAAGAAGTACTGTCGAAGGGCACAACAGAACTACTGGCAACTGTTACATGGTTAACGCCGGGGGGTCACAAGTTCTCACCTTTGGGAGCGACTCTGATGAAGAAATGGCTCTGGGCCCTCTCTTTAAAGAATCCGTTTTAGGGAAAGAGGAGGAATCGGAGGCCTGCGAGAACATCCAGCTGCGCAATCGCACACTCCCAGAAAAGAATCTCGGGCCCGTAAGTAGAAAAGATAAGGGAAAGGAAAAGGCCACTGAAGATATCACTTTAGATGACCAAGTCATGAAAGAACTGGCTGCCAAAGACCCTCCTAGGAGGAGTAAAGTGGACTATAACATCCTCGCGCACCTAAGGAAGCTACCTTCTCAGCTTAGCATTCTCGACGCCCTCCTATTATCAAAAGAAGCGCGGGACTCACTAATTAAGGCATTACAAGAACCTGAACAATTCCAAGCCTTCCTCGCCACTAAAAAGATGAAGGATGAACTGGAGGAATTGCATACAGCCGATATCACTTTCGGTGATGAAGACCTCCTTCTCGGGACGTGCGACCATAACCGTCCCCTATATGTCTCCGGATACTGCCATGATATCAAGATAGGCAAGATCCTGGTGGATAATGGATCCTCCGTCAATCTCCTTAATGTTCGGGTGTTGAAGGAAATCTGCATGAGTGTGCAACATCTCGCTCGTGACAAAATTACTATCTCCGGTTTCGATTCACAATCGTCACGGACTCTCGGATCTGTGATACTAACATTACGCTTTGGACTTCTCGTCACAGACATCAAATTCCATGTCATTGACGCCAAGACCTGCTACAACGCCTTGCTCGGCCGTCCTTGGCTACACGAGTACAACATCATCCCTTCTACACAACATCAGTGTATGAAGTACTTTAAAGATGGTTTCGAGTATACTGTAACAGGCGAGTTGAATCCATTTTCCATGAACGAAGTCCGCAAATACGAGGATGCGAAATACTTTTTGCCAGATTTCGAGGATACAGAAAGGTGTCGCAACCCGGAGAACAAAGCCGCCGCCACTATCCCTGTTTTCGGGAGCGATACCGAAGAAGAGGAAGAAATAGTTTATGCAGGGCCATCTCGACGCAGCAACCCGGGAACGTCCGCCCCCATGTTAGTCTTCGGAAGTGACTCGGAAGATGAGGTTAATGCCGTGTTCTCCAATCGGCTGCCGATACAAACACCCCTTTGCGATGACCATAGTTTGCAAATCACCATGGTACTGCGAGAACACTACAAGGATCTCGACACGCTTCAAGCTCACAATGTGCAGGACCTGCAAATATTTTACATCCCTCCCAGGCAAAGGGGTGAGAAGGTGATCCTATTCTACCGATCCTCAGAGTCGAAAATAGAGAAAGAGATCTGGCATGGCAAGGATGCTACATGCGACAGACTCCAACCCATCCGTCTGCCCAGATACTATACAAATGGATTAAAGAAGCTATTGAAGCGCCAAGGAGTACCCTTAAAACAGACTGTTCGGCAGGCTCGGTTCTACAACAAGATTTGGGATGTCCCTGGGACTCAGCGCAAATTGCCCAACGGGAAAATGGAAACACTCGGGCTTGGATACGCGAGAGCGGGAAAACGGGAACGGGTCCACAGTAACTACGCCATATACACCTTTGATGAAGAAGAGGACGCCCTGTCAGGAGATGCCAACCCCTCGTCAAAATTACACCCCGCGATCGAAACGCCGAGTCCGTCGTTTGGAGAACGAACGGACAAGCCAATCAGGAAAATGGGTCCGAAAGCTCAGGAAAACCACAACCGCGAAATGGCCATCTACGAGAAGGCCAGGACGCAACGCTTATTTCAACAGGCTCCAAAAGACAAAGATGTTCATCTTTGTCAACCCGTTGTGCGAAAGGCCCGATGCGGAGACGGAAATAAATTAAGAAGCGGGAAGAGGAGCCGACAACAACGACGCAGGATTAGAGGGTTACGGGTACTGCGCGGCTCGGATTCGTCCCTCATGGAAAAGATGAGTCGAGCGTATTCCTTCCCCCGAGACAAGACGGAGAAGTTACTCAAGCTCGTTTTAAAACATCAAATGATCGCGCTTCCAGAGTCTAGACACCCTGAGCAAGCTAACAAGGCTTCTCGTTTGAGCTATTGCTCTTATCACCGAGCCATAGGACATCCTACCGAAGACTGCTTCACCTTCAAGAACTGGGTCGAGGACCAGTACCAACGGGGCAGATTCGCTTTATCCAACGGCTGGAGGGTAACGCCGCCACAAAAGCATGAACCCAAGGCCGCAAGAGCAAAACCGGATCCACCTCAGTCCTGGGAGCGGATTCGCACCTGTTATACGATTACGATATTAAAAGAAGAGCGCGAGAACATGGATGACTTTCCCCAGTGCATTGAGAACAGCGACGACGAGGTGATCTCAGAATTTCTGCCAGCTCCGAGAGAACTGGAAGATGGTATACATACTACGGCGGATAACCTCAGGAAGATTGAGTTGGGATCAGCAGATGACCCGCGACCGACATTTGTCAGCGAGCTACTCTCTGAAGAAAAGGTGGCCGCGTTAAAGAACGTGCTTCTACGGCATAAAGACTGCTCCGCGTGGAACTACTCTGAGATGCCAGGATTAGATCCGGAGGTTGCCGTGCATAAATTAGCAATATCCCCGGATATCAAGCCAGTCAAGCAAGCGCCAAGAAGGATGCGACTCGAGCTTGAGATGAGCATCAACGCCGAAGTCAAGAAGCTGATCGATTCTGGATTTATTCAAGAAGTCCAATATCCCGATTGGATCGCCAATATCGTCCCGGTAATGAAAAAGAATGGGACAGTACGCATATGTGTGGATTTCAGGGATCTCAATAAAGCCTGTCCAAAGGATGATTTCCCAGTACCGGTAACCGAGCTGATGATAGATAACACGTCCACTCACGAGGTTTTCTCCTTTATGGACGGTTCGTCAGGATACAATCAGATAAAGATGCATCCCGAAGACCAGAAGCACACCGCTTTCCGGACCCCTTTGGGTATATTCTGCTACAGGGTTATGCCCTTTGGTCTAAAGAACGCGGGCGCTACCTATCAAAGGGCCATGACAAAGATCTTCGACGACCTCATACATGACATCGTCGAGTGCTATATCGATGACCTCGTAGTAAAGAGCATGCCATACGAAGATCATTTAAAGCATCTGGAGACTGTATTTCAACGCCTTCGGCAATACAATTTGAAAATGAATCCCCTCAAATGCGCGTTTGGAGTCTCCTCGGGCAAATTCCTGGGATTCATCGTTCGACACCGAGGAATTGAAATAGATCCATCAAAGATTAAAGCGATCATGGAAATGCCTCCGCCAAGAACTCTCAAACAGTTGCGGTCTCTCCAAGGGAAGCTCGCATACATCCGGCGATTTATCGCCAATCTTTCAGGCAAATGCCGTCCTTACAGCCACCTGATGAAAAAGGGAACTCCATTCGTTTGGGATCACAAATGCCAAGGTGCACTAGACGAGATCAAGCAGTACCTGCAGAACCCTCCGGTGTTGGCTGCGCCGGTCAAAGGAAAACCCCTCATTCTTTATACAACCGCCCTCGAAGGTTCCTTGGGCGCATTATGGGCGCAAGAGAACGATCAGGGAAAAGAGAGAGCACTCTACTACTTAAGTCGAGTTCTGCTGGGGGCAGAAAGCAACTACTCTCCCATTGAAAAACATTGCTTGGCATTGATCTTCGCGATAACAAAGTTCAGGCACTATGCGTTGGCGCATGAAGTCCGTCTCATTTCAAAGGTGGACCCCCTTAAATACTTGATGTCGAAAGCCATATTGACGGGACGACTCGCTAAATGGGCCCTACTCTTGATGGAGTTCTCGGTAACGTATCAACCTCTCAAGGCAGTAAAAGGCCAAGCCATTGCCGATTTCCTCGCCGAGCACCCGATACCGGCCGATTCTCCTCTGAACTGTGATTTGCCGGACGAGCATGCATTTGATGCGATTGGCAGCGGTAGCACCCGATGGGAACTCTATTTCGATGGAGCGTCCTCCGTAAAGAAACAGAAACAGGGTGTCCCAATGATCAAATCGGGGATAGGCTTCATCTTTGCAACTCCACAAGGAGGGATAATGCGCTTCGCCTTCTCCTTAACAGAGCCGAGGACAAACAATGAAGCTGAATACGAAGCTCTGATAGCGGGCCTCGAAATCGCCATCGACTTGGGAATTGAAGACCTCCTTATATACGGGGATTCTCAACTGGTTGTTAGTCAAGTAAATGGTGATTACCAAACGTGCAAACCGGAGTTGGTGAGGTACGGCGAAAAGGTGCAACAACTATTGATCCAAATTCCCTCCTATACTTTGGAGAATATACCGCGCACGGAAAACAGTAAAGCAGACGCGTTAGCCAAACTTGCTAAAGAACTGGCGGACGAAAACATCGATGATGTAAGAATCGTGGTACAAAGCCGTCGAGTGCTTGCCCCGGCAGAAATACCCCCGGAATTATATAAAGAGAAGGGAGCGACTGAGCAGACGACCCTACAAATAAAAGACCATGAGAAGGCCGAGGACTGGAGGGAAGTCCTCATAGACTACTTTAAATCCCACCGAATGCCCAAAGATACATCCTCCAGGCATCAGCTCATGAAGCGGGCTCTATCTTTCGCCTACGTCAACGATACTCTATACAAGAGGTCGTTTGATTCTCTATGGCTGAGATGCCTAGGACCTGACGAAGCGGAAAGAGTCATTCAGGAAGTTCATGACGGACTCTGCGGTTCCCACCAAGCAGGCCCTAAGATGAAGTTGAAGATAAAACGGATGGGTTACTACTGGCCCACGATGATCCAGGACTGCCTTGAGTATGCGAAGCAATGCCACTCGTGCCAGATTCATGGAGACTTTATCCACCAACATCCGAATCCACTACACCCAACGGTGGCTAGCTGGCCATTCGAAATGTGGGGGACTGACATAGTCGGCAGATTCATGGAGACTTTCTCCAGGTATTGTAGTTTAAAGACGTCGCGGTCAAGGTTAAGGACCTCATAGTCCGTGGATTTAAGGACTCCAAAGTCCGATGTTAGTTTTAAGACATCGCGGTCAAGGTTAAGGACCTCATAGTCCGTGGATTTAGGGACTCCACAGTCCGATGTTAGTTTTAAGACATCACGGTCAAGGTTAAGGACCTCATAGTCCGTGGATTTAGGAACTCCACAGTCCGGTGTTAGTTTTAAGACATCGCGGTCAAGGTTAAGGACCTCATAGTCCGTAGATTTAGGGACTCCACAGTCCCGAGTCCAGGCCGCCGTTCGGAGGGGAACACAGACTATGAGACCCGGCAGAAGGATGAGTATAGCGTCATTCTAAACTAGCTTTGGAAGTGCACGTGTATATGACTCTGTCAGAGGGTTGTCGTAGTCAGTGGGAGCAGCGGAAGCGTAGTGGACAAGTAGCTTGTGTCTATTTATAGACTAAAGCGGATATAGCGGAGATAAATCATCTAATTTTTTATGCGACAGTCATAGGTTTTTGACTTCATCAGAATAGGAGATGGATATGTTAAGAAGGTAGTAGGGTGTGTGTCCTGGCATTTGGGATGACATGCACTTTATAGGAAGTGAAATTCCTATACTCCGATCGGTTATACTTTGGTTGTCACACAGTAGTTTCTCCATATAGGTTTTGGATATTATATCAGACATTCTGATTACTAGATCTATGATTTTAGATCTAAATTTGGGAAGTGTCCCAATCTGGGTACTTAGACAGTATTCTAAAGATATTTAGAATGGACGACTCCTGGCATGGTGGTGTACCTGCAAGTGATGGAGTCACCCTCTCTAAAGGTGTCTTACAGACTAAAGGGGAGAGAGATGTGCATGATTGGCATATCACTTGCTTAGGCAATTGAGTCAATCATGACATGTCAAGTACCACACCAGATGTTATTTTTGCACTAGATGCAATAAGTTGATATATTAATCCAAATCCTGGAGAAAAACGAATGGAAGAAGTTTATGAACATAAGTGGATGTTTTACGGATTTGATAACGGCGGCCTCCTTTGGGAGACGGTTATCATTCCAGGCTTCCAATGTGACCTGGATGACAGAGTGACTGTCAGAGTTATAGTTTTTCCCTCTGACGAGGGGCAGTAGTTTGGACAGGTGGTCCAAGCGGATACTGAGGAAGGCATGGTGCAACATACTGATTAAGTTCAGTAGTCGATACAGTCTAAGAAGTTTGCTGGATTTGGAGTTCTTTTGTGAACTGGGTCCCATCAGATATCCAGACATATTCTAAGACGGGTATTGCTCATTTCGGGAGATAGTTTTCTCCGCGAAGTTGAAATAGAGAGAGACATAGAAAGAAACACTGGAGCGGATCCACTCACTGAGGCTATTTCTCGAATGCAATAGTTTTACAAACGAGGTTTGTGAAACTGATTAGTAGAGGAGTTGGGTGTTCGGTATCACACGGGCTGTGAGTATGCGACATCGCAATAATTAGCCTTAAGTGCAAGCGGGAGATTATTGGCTATAGTGCCCTCAAGGAAATTATCATAGTCGCAGGTATATGATCATGATGATTGAGCGAGGACCTATACCGATAAAACAGTCTTACTCGAGATGATAGTATGCTATCTGGTTTGTCTTTATCATCGTATGTTGATAAAGCCCATAAGATCCTTGCTTGACTGCCAGCATTGTGATGGCGATCACATACGTGGAAGCTGGGGTCTATAAGCACATCCTTAAATGTCCCTAGTCGTGGGAGTGTCGAGACTGGGCATCGATACTCCGGTGTAGACTGGTGTGTACTTATCTAGACCCTGACGAGGGGCGGTGGCCGGTCTCACAAGCCATTGGTGTCAGTTGTCCACCTAAGATAGTATGCATGTGCTCATTGGATTATGAGTACACTGGACGGACTCGCCGGGAACATGCTAGTTGGTATTATACCTATAGTCAGATAGCAGTTCCCTGGTGACATGTGTACAGATTAGTCAGTCGATCTGAGATCGTCATTTGTCTCGTGTGAGTTCCCACTGTGCTTTGATTACTACCCTACCACGGCTCAAAGGAGTCGTACAAACAGGTTTTAGTTGGGTACAGTCCCGAGCCACATGGAGGCAGTGAGCGGATCGTCGGGGATTCGTCTCTCCCGGTATTGGGGGTTGATGTCGCGCAGTGCACGGGTGACCATCACTAGAAATCCTCGGCCGGGATATGTGAGAATTACCGATCCAGGATCGATAGTTTCTCGGGTAGTGATGGGTTTCATACCAACACGAATTATCGGGTTGTTAGGGATCTGACTTTATCCACCCCCTAGACTCGATATGCGATACTCTTAGACGAACAGACCGGACTGTACGGATATTGTCACTGACAGGCTCAGTAGGGGTTCGGATGAGTTTGCTCGTCGGCCTTCCTTTCGCTCAATATCTGGATAGCCGTTACGTACAGCTAGTACCGCTGACGTGCTTGTGGTTAAACCCACTGCCAGCGTATTGACGAGTCTTTAGAGTCTCACACAGAGGGTTTTCACGGTTCAGGCAATATGGTGTAGGTGACGTATGTTGATACATACAGTTGTCCGATTAAATATGTGCACGGACTGCACAAACTTTAATCGGACGGTTGATAATACTAGCGGCTTAGGATTAAGACAGATTGTTAAATCAAGTTTTGATTTAATAATTTACATATGTATTTATATATATGTATTCTAGTATTATTGCTCACTATTCGTTTTCTCTCTTTGGCTATTCGTATTTTCGTACGAATACGCGTATGTGTATTCCGATACATATATCGGGAAGCATTCCGTATTTGTACGGAATGGCTTCTAGAAGATGCCACATCATTATTGATTTTATTTATAAAATCATTTGTTCATAATGAGGTGGAAATGATGACATGTGGCAAGGGTATGGTTTTGGTCAAATCATGGCTTTTGTGCAATGTAGAGATTGGTATGGTATTTGTTTAATGAAATTGGAAATGACATTTTTTGTGGGCATGTGAGGGAGGGGCCGGCCACACTTTTGGGGTGTGGGATTTTTTTCATTTGGTAATTATTGATGGTTCTCTCTCACTCTTATGCTCACACAAAAATACTTAGCCATTTTCATGCCTTGTCATCATCACCCTCTTCATCTTCTTCTTGAGATGCTCACTTGAGCTCATGGATGAGAGAAAAATATAGTGACACTATCCTATACTCCCCACTCTCCACTACTAACAATTTTGAAGAGTCGGTTGGTTCGATTGGCGAATCTGAAGCTTGCGCCGTTTCTCTCGGATGGATCATCGGAGACGAAGGAAGACCAACGACCTAAGTTGATCCGCATCACTAGGAGCTTGGAGATGGTTGAAGACCCGAAGGACTTGGTTCATTAGGTATAACCATTCATATCTCTTTTCTTAGATTGCTAGTTTTAGGGTTAATGGTTTCGATCTTGCAAATCGGGTAATGGTAGCGCCGGGTTTTAAGAAATTTTTGTTCCGCATTTGGCCACGTTTCGATGGCCGAGACGCTCCCACTACCCAACACCTTTTTAGGAAGGTGATATTTTATTTATAGAAAAATGATTAGCTTCGAGATTTTATTTATGAAAATATACGTTGGCTTTTGCCAGTATCCTGCTCATCATAACTTCTGAGTTCTCGTGCGGTAGTTGGAACATCTAAAAAAGTTGAGCCGTGATCCACGAATCACATATTATAATTTTGATGGCACCTAAATCATCGTCAGGAATATGAGAATTTTTCGCATGATCGAAATTCTACAGACTTGGAAAAATACACTAGGGTGTAGCATATTGAAATATTATTAACCAATGATGCACCAAGCAAACAACATGAACTAGTATTGAGATGTAACCAAAAAAAAAGTTTGATATGTCCTCATTACAATTGCTTTCTATTAATAAGTTTGAAGAAATCTTTATTGTAAATTAACTTTAAAATGTTTTTATTATAAGAATTAAAACAAGCTATTTTCTATATACATAAATGCTTGTTCTAATCGGTATTCTTGTAATTCAATAAAATATATGTATTTTTCTGTATATAATACAGCAAGGAGAAAGCACAAGAATCGATTTTGTACTCGTAAGCGAAACGCATCAATGGCTTTCCAGCAATATTAGAAGAGTAGGAAGTCTTGCAAATTTCAAGTGAGTCGTAGTATCAATATAATAAAAAAATTTATCAGAAAAGGGTAATTTACACGAAAATACACTTAACTATCACGGGTTTTTCGCTATGATACCAAAACCTTTTTTTAATTACAGTGAATTATGTGTTCAAAGGATTCTTTCACAAAAATACACTCAAAAGTAGCCCTTAAGCTATTTTACTGTAATAAAAAAACTTTAAGGTATTTTAGTGGAAAACCACAATAGTTAAGTTTATTTTTGTTTTTTTTATCAAAAATTGGGGAGATTCCTGCTTCTTCCATTTGGGCCAAAGCAAAATTTGGCAAAGATACAATTATTGGAAATCTTGATACTGGTTATTTACTAATCCTATGGAAAAAAAACTCCAATTTTTTCATTGATTATGTATTTTACATTTAATTTTCTATGAAATTTGAAACTGTTAATTTGATGTATATATAGGGGGGTGGCAAGAGTCGAAGAGCTTCGACAACAACAGAATGGGGCCCGTTCCGTCGAGATGGAAAGGATTTTGTGATAATAATACAAGAGCAGGGGTTCCTTGCAATAGGTCTCTTACTCTAAATTTAATTCAATTTTTAATTTTTTTGAGAAAAAAAAATTTAATTCAATTAATATCTATGAATTATATAAGCATTTTTTGGTTTTTGAAATATCTAGAAGAAATAATATTTAACCTTAATGGCTAAATTTCAACAATATAAATGTTATTTTCATCCAAAAATAAAAATATACATGTTACTCGCTTAACTACCATAACACTGTTTTGCAAATTTTGCTAAAGTCATTATGCTAATTTTCGTAAAATACAAGATTATTTCACTAAAATCGCGGATATAAAACTTTCATGTAATTTACAAATCTTTTGATTGTTTGATGATATTAAGCCTAATTTTGAATACAGGAAGCTAATAGGGGCCAGATACTTCAAATCAGGTTTCGACGCAGAGAGTGGCCGGAAAACTAAAACAAGTAACTCAGCGCGTGATCTCGAAGGCCACGGGACCCACACGCTGTCGACAGCCGCTGGAAACTTGGTCCCAGGAGCCAACGCGGGTCCCCCGGTGCGAGAGCAGCAATGTACATGGTCTGTTGGGAAGGAGGCTGCTACGGGGCCGACGTATTGGCTGGCTACGATGCTGCGATCCATGACCGGGTGGATGTGATCTCCGTCTCGCTCGGAGGCAATTCTGGCGAGTATTCTACAGATGTAATCGCACCGGGTGCGTTTCACGCGGTCCTGCAAGGGATATCGGTAGTGGCATCCGCGGCTAATTCGCGGCCCTGCCTAGGGTCGGTGTCAAATACAGCACCGTGGATCACCACCGTCGGGGCTAGCACTTTGGATAGGGAGTTCCCGTCTTATGTCGCTCTCGGCAATAAGAAGAAATTGAAGGTCAGACATGACAAGGTTATTTTGGTCAATTTGCAACCTTCCGGCACCAGTATGAGCTACAAAGGCATCAATAGACGGCACTCATTACATACAAAATGTCAGAATTTCATAAAAGTACCATGTGCTTTAAACGCTTTTCAGATAAATACCCTTATCTTATTTTACACATAAATACGAACTATCTCTATTTTTTTCAATATACAGGCATACGCCATTTCCCTTGAAATACTTTACCTTCACTCGCCTCGAATGTCGTCATTTCACCAGAAAAGGTGCAAGGAAGAGAGAATTATATGTAGAAAGAAAAAGGTTTAGGGTATTTATCCGTAAAAATATGAAAGTTTTAAGTTAGTATGATTTTTTTAAAGAATTTTTTTCATATTATGTAGGGACTGGGCCTCTCTGATAAGAAACTGCCTCCCAACAAATTATATCCATTGATCATGGCTGTACAAGGCAAGGCATCCCATGCAAGCGTAAGATCGACGCCTCATTCAAACTTTTTCTTGCAAAATCCAAATGAAAATGATAAATTTTTACAAACTTATGCTTGGATTGTATTAATTCGCAGCGAGGTATGCTACTATGGGTCTCTGGACCCCAAGAAGGTGAAGGGCAAAATCGTCATTTGCCTTCGGGGCGACAGCACGGAATATGAGCAGGGCGAAGAGGTGGTTCGAGCCCAAGGTATCGGGATGATCGTTGTCAATGATGCGTATACAGGAAATACTATAACGGCCGATGCTCAACATCTCCCTTGTACTAACATTGCGTTTAAGGATAGTTACGATCTTTATTCCTACATGAATTCTACCAAGTAAGCTCTTAGTACTAAATTCGCGGTTCCCCCCCCCCCCCCCACCCCCCCATTAAACTACCTTAAACTATGCATAGTTGGATCAATTTCACCTCCCATGACAATATTGGGAGTAAAACCTGCACCTGCCATGGCGGAATTTTCGTCTCAGAGGACCCGGTACCATCGTGCCTCAAATCCTAAAGGTATGTGATTTTTAAAAATAAATGATGAAATTATTGTTATGCAAAAAAATGGAAAATATAGCTTTTAATATATGATTTTCTTTTTTTCTTCTTGGTAGCCAGCCTGATATCACCGCACCAGGATACTACATTCTTGCGGCGTTCACTGGTGCAGTAAGCCCCACAAGTTGGACGAATGACACACGACGCGTCCAATTCAACCTTTTATCGGGCACATCGATGTCGTGCCTTCATGTTACGGGTGTGACCAGCCTTCTGAAATCCTTGTATCCTACATGGAGTCCTGCCGCAATCAGATCAGCTATTATGACTATAGGTATGATCGACAAAAAAAATTTGTGAATGTTTATTACATAATTTTTTTAATGTAAAATCAACAGAAAGCTAATTATTTTAATAAAAGAAATTAAAAGTTTATTATTATTTGCTAATAAAATATTTCTTCTCTTGTTCATTTTACAGCAAGAACGCGTGATAACACAGGTAAACGGATGAGAAATGACGACGACACAGTTGCCACGCCTTTTGACTACGGGTCCGGCCACATTAGACCCAACCGGGCAGCGGATCCGGGTCTAGTCTACGACCTATCCATAACCAACTACTTAGACTTCCTTTGCGCTGTCGGATACAATTCAACCACCATAGCTGCATTCTATCATAAGCCTTACAGTTGTCCGTCTAAATGGATGCAAATCAAGAACCTTGACTATCCTTCGATTGCGGTTCCTGATCTCAACATGACGGTGACGGTGACCTGAACTGTCAGGAATGTTGGGGTACCGGGTACGTACAAGGTTCAGGTCGAAAACCCGATAGATATATCCGTATCCGTTAAGCCGGAAGTGCTTAAAATTTAGCAAAGTTGGTGAGGAGAAATCATATGAAGTTAGTTTTAGGTCTAAGAAAGGAAGTGTTGGCCCTGGATATGCATTTGGGAACATTATTTGGTCAGATGGGAAGCATTATGTTAGGACTCCTTTGGCAGTTAATGCAGTTTCATAAAGTTTTGGGACTCGTATAATATCATAGGACTTTTAGGATTATCAGTATTTATTTATTTTTAAAGATTTTAGATTTTAGGTGTTCTAAACTAATTGTTTAGACATCATGTGCCCAATTGATGATGTATTTTGGATTGCAATTCAAAAAGATTCAAACTAGTTATCTAGTAAGTCTATTTATAGTTTTCTTTGTCTGAGATTTATAAAATCTAAATTTTTTAAAACTTGTATGCAGGCAAGACAGAGATAGTCAAAATTGTTCCAACAGAACCAACTTGATCAGTAAAAATTTTATAAGAAAACAAAAACAAAGAAGATCAGCAGCTTCCCTGAATTATTAGAGAAACGAGTATGAATTTTTTATAGCAACAATTTCAAATCATCAGCTATCCGATGATGGTAGCGCAAACCCCAAACATCCTTGACTCCAATTAATATATCGACATAATAGAACTTTCGAATCAAAGAAGGAACATTGACCTTATTCATGAACTCACAATTTTATTATCTCAAATAATCATAGTTTAGTTCAAATAACTTAACTGTGTACAATTGACCTTTGGAAGAAAGGCGGAAAAAGGGCACTTATAATCCTCGTTTAAATTAAGGTCCACAAGAATAACATTGAATTTTCAGAGGGGAGAGAGATCATATTAGCCTCCAAATAAATAACTAGCGGCTTGTTCTTCGTTGCCATTGAAGAGTCTAAGAGCTTGTACTGCCGCCTCACGATCAAAGCCGAGCTCCACCAGCTTCAAGATTTTGGCCTCAAGCTCATATCCCTGAAAATACATCAACAATGGAGTTAGCTTTTATAATAGTTTTATAATTCCTAAAACATAAGAATACTATGATTGGGAGCAAAGTTCACCTGAGGATTGACATTTTGTGGAGTACCTGCAAGAAATAGTGAAAAGAAGAAAAAGGAAAACTATATCCATTAAAAATGTAATTATATCAAATAAGCATCAGTTCAACTAAATGCAGGGCAGAAACTTGTGAATGTTTTACAAAAAGACTGGACATCATGGGATTCTGAGAACAAGCGTATCACAAACTTTTGGGTTCGACTGAATGGACCATTTTCTTTTCTTCTTTTCTTTTTGAAGAATAGGCCGAAACTAATGCAATGGGAATTTGAACCCCATATCACTCGCTTACACAGTGGTAAGTAGGGATGTAAACGGATCGGATACGGATCGGATATAGGTATTACCATATCCATATCCGACACTTATTTACGGATGCGAATGCAGATACGGATAGTTGTCGGTAACAATAATTTACTATCCATGTCCGCTAAAATCGAATACGGATTCAGATCGGATATTGTAAAAACCATATCCGCTAAAATCAAATCCAGATACTATTTGAATAAATATAAGAAGTCATGATTTATAACTACAACTAATAAAATATTTAAATACGCTAGCCATTGTTTTTAGATTCAAACTCTCTCATCAAGTCCACAAGTCTCAATAGTTTCAAATTAGGCGGTTTTCCATGTCACAACAAGTCCACAGGCTATCGATAAGTCTAGCTATAACTAATAGTAATTAGTAATTGGATATTGGGTACCATTAGTTTGGATATTCGGATCCCGATTCGAATAGAAGATTTGTATCTAAGTCGGATCCGGATTCGAATCCAGATACTAACAAAATCCGTTTGGATATGAATTTCTAGTATCCATATCCGCAAGTTGTCGGATTCGAAAACGGATTATCCGTGTCCATTTACATCCCTAGAGGGAAGAGCTTTGCCACAAAGCTATGGTGATGCACCCATGCCTTATGGCAAGTCTAAACTTGAAAATAATTGTGTTGATGAAACCAAGGAGTTTATAGAAAGAACAAAACTGACCAGAACTTTGAGCCTGAGCAGGAATTTTAGCTGTCTTATCCTCTTTGCTGAATTTTTCCTGAAGAATTATAGAGGGGGGGGATTGATAGTTAGAGACACCATGCATTCCAGTGTTGCATGCATTCAGGCGGTTGTAGATACACAAGCAGCAGAAATGGTTACTTTTTGGTACTTCCTTACATCAATGTTACTACAGTTACTAAGATAATTATAAATTCTTTAGATTCAAAACTTCTCTCCACAATTCAATTTTCAAGATTATCTATTTTATAGTCCGATCAAATAATACAAATATCATTGGCAAACAAAATGCATATGAGACTGAATTTGTCAATCATCGGTTTGATGATTAGACATTCTGCCAAAGGTACAAAATGGGAGTGCATATACAGAACAACATAAAACAAATTATTCTCTTGTCATAAACCATAAGATGCCATCCTAAAACTGATAAAGGAAATACATAGTTTTTAATGTTAAGTGTACTATAAACTATAAGTCCCTCTGCATCTAAACGAATACAAGGATCTAATTTAAACAAGAATATATAAATTAATGAATCCGCTGATTTAATGAACCAAAACTCATGCCCGACTAAGAACTACTTCATGCAAAAATGCAAAATAATATGAGTAACAGATTAACAATGCAATGAAAATAACTCACTTTGTTGGTTACAGAAGATGATCCTTGGCCTAAAGAAGCTTCAGCTAATCTTGCGTCATCACGGATGTGCAACGGGATATCTTTCTCTGAAAAGAATAATTATTTCATTTAACTGGGGAAAAAAATAAAGCAAATCAGTGGTACTTTTTTGTCCTGCATGGATTTTATTTTTAAAATCAAAAATCATTTCATGAATTGCGGGAGACAGATAAAAAGAAAACTACATGGTCAAGTTAAGCAATTAATCAAGCATAATTACAATTTTGAACTGACCTTGCAAAAATGGCACTGAAACCTCTCCACCGCCCACTCTTAAGACATTCTCCTTCAAATCAATTATACACTGCAACGATTGAATAAATAGGGATTAAAACAATTCTACATATAAACGCGGGGGCGGGTCTTAACATGACAAGCCACAATCCTAGATTGATACCTGATGCCTGCGGAGCATGTCCAGACCGAAAAGGAACTCCATGTTGGGAGCATCCAATACAGTGAAGGAGCATTGGTAAAATACATTGCCAATCTATCAAAGAATGAAAGGAATAAAAAGAGTGAGATAAACAGCATGTGTGAGGTGTGAGCCTTATTATAGTGCATACTTTATAGAATATATGAAGATGGGTGCAAAAGGATATTTATTTCCCTTTTTCCTTTTTGTGTTTTTCTTTTTGGGCCGCGGGGGAGGGGGGGGGTTTGAAAAAGATACTGATTTTAGAGAAGTGTAATGGTAATTACCTTGAGTGGTGCTACATGTATTCTTCCCAATATCTCTGATTGGCCAACTCCAACCGCAATACCCTTGAAACGTTGATCCAGGAGCCGCAGCAACCTAGATATAGAACATAGCGCATTGTATCAGCTAGTCTCCCTTAATATAGCAGATGCTCTAGGTACTTACAGTACAAAATGCAAAAAAAAAGAGAAATAAGAAATGCGGTGATAAACAAGTAGCAGATACTAATATCTAAATGAAATTTGTTTGGTGGATTGTTTTTAACAAGAAAGGGGTATCACAAGGCTCTGCCTCTCATACATACTTTGACTCTTGTATGTATCCATCAGAGATTCCCCAAAAAAAAAGAAGTAAAATTCTCATGAAGAAACATAATCAGGAGAAATTAATTAAAGGCAAGGTTGTAAGACTTATGATCATAGATGGAAGATGCAGAAACCGATTTAAATGCGAGGACAAAATCAATATCTGAACATCATGTTTTTCAATTCAGATTTAGCTGCTTATGATTTTCTTACATTAAACTATTTTGCAAATTTTCTGATTATTTCAGTACGCAAATAGAAAACAAGCCATGAAATTTTCATTCTGAAACAGATATATATGAAGAAAGAATCTATATTATGCCGGCTCTTTGGAAAGGTGTCCTCCATGGCTCTGTCCCTTTATTGGTTTCTTTCTTCCCTTTGAACTCAACTTTCTAACCTATAAATACTTTTTCAGTATCCACAACATAATTTTCTATAATTTCTATCCTTTAGCAGAGAACAAATCAAGTATTCACCAAAATGCATCAACTTCTTCTACCTCACCATCTATTCCCTGATTTAGTGACCATTCATATCCCTAGTCAATTATTCCATCTAACCTAGACAAGTATAAGAGATCATCATAACCTTCCACATTTTCTTCAACAGCCCAGCTGGCATTTTACAACTTAAGAACCACGACATGTTTTATGTCTTTGAACATAAGTAGAAGGCTGGCAAGATAGAAAAGGGCGTACACATAGGGCTCCAGCCTCTGGTATACACCTTTGACAATTTACAAAAATGGGTATTTACTCACAAGTTCGGAAAAAACATGTATCTTGCACATTACTAGTGGCAGAAAGCCCAAAAGGTTCACTCAAGCGCACCAAAAAGCTACACATTTGAAGATGACTTCTAAGAAATGCATCTGCATGGAAAAAGCAATACAAATTTTTTTTAAATAAGTATGATAACTTTTAATTTTATTTACTTTTTTTGCGGGGGCTGAGGCTGAGGCTTTAGGCACCTGATCCAACATGAATAATGATTATATATCAATATTTATATTACTCTAACTACCCTTAGAAATAATAGCATATGAGCTTTTCTCTCTTCTCCTTAAGGCCTCCTTGGTTGCTAGAATTGAAAATTTCAAATCTTAATTCTTTAAATAGTTATCCTTAAAGCCATGTTAGTCAATTGAAACTTTGAAATGGAACTAGAGCAGATAGAACTAGAACCGTTTAGGTAGAACTTTGGTGGAACTAGAACTAAAATGGAACAAAACAAAAGCAATTTACAAAGAACTTTTGATGATGTGTCATCCTGTTTATTATTTAAACAATATATTGTATGTAATTAACATTACAAATAATATGAATTTAATTTTGATAAAAAAATTACTAATATTGCACAAATGAATTAATAATAAGATTATACTATAGATTTATTAAATTAAAAAATTATTATAATTAATTTTTTTTCAACTTTACTTAAATAGAATAAGAAGATATTTTAATAAATTTTTCGAATATTAAACCTAATGTTTTTTTATTCTCTAATTGGATTAATAAAAATATTTGAGTTGGATTAGAAGGGTTTTTGAAAGATTAAGAAGTGAAGAAGTGCTTGTTAAGTTGGATTTGAGGTATATTAAAAAGGAGAAATACTTTTCCTACCCACTATCAACAAATACCCGCATGTGCCTAAGAGATAAACACCATGGGTCTCATGTATTGCATTAATATTTAAATGAAGTGAGCCTCAACATTTTTATCTCCTGGGTCCACGCAGGAAAGGATTAGTAGCGGTTAGGTAAAGCATTTCTCATTAAAAATATCAAGTGGTGAAGACGAAGGATTTAAGATGGAAATAGAATGGAACTAACAAAGAAACTTGAGTTGGATTAGAAAGTTTTGAAAGATTATAGATGGGGAAAATGGATTTAGGATGGATTTTTGAGGGGTTTCAAAAGATCAAGGGATGAAGAAAAGTAATTGAGGTGGCGAAAGGAAGGGTTTGAGAAAGCACCAACATAAGGGGAAAAACAATTTGCTTTTTGTTTTGTTCTGCCTAATCCAACCTTGTTAACTTAACCTAACCTAGTTAGACAGAGCCAAAAAAGGAGTTAATTTGCAAACTGAAAGTTTTTTGGGTGAAATATAGAATATTACAGTTTTGGGGGTGAAATATGGAAGTAGTTAAGTTTTGGGGGTGATATATTAAAAAACACATAATTTCATTAAAAACGTTTATTTGGCTAGGGTGATTTTGTCCCTGTCCATATTCCTAGAAAACCAAAAATGCTAAGATGTGATCTTCTGGAGTAATCGGCATGCTATAGATGCCTTGCATTTTCATTATTTTTGGCATGACATTAGGTAAATAAAGGCAACAAAATGCTAGCCAAAGTGGTACCAAGAACAACTTAATCTTCTACCAGAAAGATGATCTTTAGTTATCGTGATTTAAAAAATATTTGTTTCTTTATAAGCATTTAGCAGCTCTTGAACATGAAACGTGCTTATCAAGATGATTTTGAACCACTCAACCGTTTTGTATTATTCAACCATTTCCTAAAAGATATCTGATATTGCTAGAGATATTTTTATGATTTCGAGCCAGATTATGGGCATGCTATCGACCAATTTATCATGCATTCGTGTTTCTAGAAAAGCATTAAAGACCGCCCTCAGATAATCCAAGGT
This sequence comes from Agapanthus africanus, assembly GCA_030015575.1. NCBI lineage: Eukaryota > Viridiplantae > Streptophyta > Magnoliopsida > Asparagales > Amaryllidaceae > Agapanthus > Agapanthus africanus. The sequence continues at coordinate 422,986,451 of JASDDO010000004.1, forward strand.
GACCGGGCTCGTGAACATACGGTAGAACGCATCATGTGCATAAGGAATTTAATAATCATGCGATGCAAATTTGGTGCTACATGCATCAGAATAATACTGTCCAGAAATGAATCCTCTTTTAAGGGGGGAAAAATATCATACCCACAACGTTCAGCACAGCTTTTTGATATAATTGTAGATTGTGCTCCACTATCAACAAATGCCTAGAAAAGATAAAAGAAAGCTTAACCACAATGTCATAAAATTGTATTTGACATATACAGCTTATAGCAAAGAATTAAAAGGACATGATAGGTCTCTAGTGTCGAAAGAATTAGGATGAGCAAAGTAGACAACAATCTACTATATATGATGATTTCCAAATTTTTTCATTGGAGATGGAAATTAGAGATGTAGTTCCTAACAAAGAAGAAAACAGAATTCAATTTTAAATCTTTAAGTAACCAATTGACATCAGCTGATTACATGCAGCTTTAGGAGGGAATAGTTCTAAGTTCTTATTAACATTTCTGTCAACGACAATAAGCTCCAGAGCTCATCAGTGATAGAAATGAGCGGCAGCGAACCAGACTAGGTTGCAATTTGTACAAAAACCATGGCCCGCTCCTGGATTTCCTTCATTATTACACTTGCTACTTACAAGTTTATAACCATCTAGGTTGGCATATGTCATCTTCTGGTGACATATCCTATAGAAATAGTCGTTCTTTTTATACTCCAAGAAAGCGATCAGAAAACCAGAGTTCCTCTATGTAACAGTGTAAGATGGGGAAAATGATGGCCGAAACTTGGGGTGAAAATAATAGTTTGAAAATGGACGTTCCTGAATGATGCATCAAGGTGAAGGTTAAGGTTATGGCGATGAATATGCAATGAACTACCAATGTTCAAGGGGTCAATGAAGTTTTTGAAAATAGCCCATCGTCAACAATTGCAGCCTTACAGGCCAATATACATAAGAAAAAACGGTTCATGGTAAACTGTACCAAAATTAGTACCCAAGCTAATCGTAGATATATAAACCATGCCAGAGCTAAATCATATTAAATTAGATGATTACATGTTCTTAATCATATTAAATAAGATGAACTATGGATACCTAGAGAAAAGAAAATCATGCTGACATCAGATTAGGACTGAAGCTGTTTATAAAGAACATAAACTATGAAAATACAAGCAACAACCAACTACTGAATTATTGACACTCGATTATGCCATCACTTGAACAACAATGAAATACTTTCAATACAAGTACAGAGGAAAATCAATAATAGAAAATGGAAATTATGGAATTAGGACAAAAATAGTTACCCTTCGCTAACACTACCTTCAACGGTACACCATTGACTTCCATGTCCACATATAGCATAACCTACAAAAAGGAAAAATTGAACATGAAGACAGAGAAATCCAGCGCATGAGATGGATAGAAAATGGAGTTAACACTTAATACTTACCACACGTGCAAATGCTTCAGGGTTGTACTCTATTGCAGCCTCCCAATTTTCGTCTATTCCTTTCTGTGACTCGTAATTATAAAAAGCAATTAAGAACTAGTTGCTTAAAAACCTGAGGTATAATTGATGCATGTTATTTAATACTATTTAGGAAATTTTCATTGTAATGTACTTTGGGGGGGGGATCTTCAACATAGTAGGCATGCAATTATATTTAGGGAACTAGCATAGCCCTGCCATGCTGTTGCTTAGATCATTAATTTCTATAAAGGAAGCAAAAATCTAAGTTTCCAACATCACTTTGTTTTTAAGGAAATAGACTATTTGAGTTGTGATCCTCAACTCTAAAATATAAAATAAAACATAAAACTCCAACTAATTTATTTACACTATTTGGCGCACCAAGACATGGTCCCATGTTTCAGTTCAGTTCTTAATTGTTACATAAACTTTCAGTTCTTTTTGTTCTACCGCTGCAATTTGTAATTCAACAGGTTTCATACTGCCTCTTCACCAATCATCTTGACTTCAAGATCTGCATAAAATATTCTTTCAGATTGAAACATACTTATATAGGTCTCAATATAGTCAATCCCGCGTGAAATATTAGAAAGATACAAAATGAAAAGCTTAAGTTCAATTACTTGTAAAACTACAAATGATCTATCGCTATTACCCCAATACTAAACAAGCAAAGAAAGTTACACCAGTTACAAATAATATTAACAGATAGGAAACAAAAATACAAAAAAGTAAGTCACCCAGGAAAGAGGTCTTGAGGTGAAATATTTCATTAAATAATCATTTGAAATGCCTCGTAGCCTGCTCTTCTGCTAATATTCAAAGAAATATGAATTTTCTTGTGGAAAAAAAAGGTGGTACTAAGAGAATTGTAGATCAACAAAACAGTAATAATATTTAACCTGTCTTATAGCTGCTTCAATTTTTTTCTGTGCTTCAACATCAAATGGATCTGCATACATCAGAGCCTGGAAACCATAAAAAGACTGCGTCAGCAGTGTTATTCATTCTTATTCATCAAAGTCAAGATATATATATATATATATATATATATATATATATATATATATATATATATATATATATATATAAGAGTTGTAAAACACACAACTGCACCCTTTTTTAAGGATAAAATACAGAGCTAACTCTAAGAAAGAATGTGAAGTGAAAAAAAGATGTGTCTACACAAAATATTCATAACGGAAACAAGCATGGAAAAATATGTTGTAGAGCAGGATAAGACTCTTACAAGCTCTTCTTCTTGTTTACGGCGAAGTTGCAGTTTCTGTTGATGATGCTCTCGCAGAAGGTTTTGGATATTATCGAGGTTATCACCAAGGATAGCTTGAGAAAGTGCAGGATCATTCTGCGAGTTGTTGAGCAGTTAATAATATTATGATAGATGCAAATCAAAAGTATGAACAAACAAATAAAACATAAACATGGTTAGAGTGAAAGGAAGCATATGATATTGTGTTTATGAATAGTATCTAATAGACCATCATTTATAAGTACAAAAGGCATATGGGGAAGCATACATTGCTTAGAAAATTATCACTTTATCATATGCGGTGATTTCCAAGTTCTAATTGTCCCCCTTAATGAATAGTAGTTGCAAATGATATAGTGCTAATTTTGATAAATTCATAACGGAATCATAATGCAAAAGGCGAGGATGGGTTCAAATTCAGGTAGGTAAACAAGAAACAAAGTTTTAATAATATAGGTAATCATGCAAAATAAACTGCAATTAATCTAACTTGTATGAGAAAATATATTAAGTCCAAGGTGCCACCAGGCTACAAGTGAAGGCATAGGGTTTCAGATTGTTTTGGAGCCTCGCCTGTCATTTACCACGCATAGAGAAGCAGAGGGGGTTGCAAGGACAATGGAAGGATTGGTATGAAGTCAAAACAGACAAGGTAGTGTGTGTGTAGGGGAGTGATCCATTGCAAACCGGTCCGCGTTTTTTAAAAACAAGAACTCCCGATCTACGACATATTTTAACGATGAGATCCGTTCAAGTTGATCACCCTACTCTCAAATATATATGTATGAAAAAGCAAAGGATTTAAAGACCTCTCGCCTATGCATCGATTGGTGCAAAAATGAATTTCTTTCGATAATGCAACATCCGATGCATAGGCTAGAGGTCTTTAAATCCCTTAATTTTTCACATACATATATTTGAGGGTAGGATGATCAACTTGAACGGATCAGATTTTTAAAATATATCGTAAATCGGGAATTCCCATTTTTAAAAAACGCGGACCGGTTTGCAATGTATATAGAGAGAGAGAGAATAATGGAGGAAAGAGGCCCTAGAAGGCTTTTTGCGTTAGTTGGCAGCAAAAAATACGCCCTCCATTTTATTCGACGATCAGCACCTTTCGACTTAATATACATCCTCTAATTTGTCGATACACCAAATTTCATATGATTACAACACCATTTCACCGTTGATTTAGTGGGTGTAAAATTAACGGTTTGCCAACAATAGAACAATAGAACTTTTTATATTGCTAAATCAATGGTGAAATGGTGTTGTAATCATATGAAATTTGGTGTATCGACAAATTAGAGGATGGATATCAAATTGGAAGATACCGGTCGTCGAATAAAATGGAGGGCGTACTTTTTGCCACCGCCCAACGCAAAAAGCCTCCTAGAGCCTCTTTCATCCATTATTCTCATATATATATATATATATATATATATATAGCAATGGAGGAAAGATGCAATTGGAGGGAATTTCCTCTTATGGCGTTAGAAAAAATACACCCTTCATGATTTTTTTCGACGATCGGCAGTCATCTTCATTTTTCTCATCTAAAGATGTGGATACACCAAATTTCATATGATTCCATCACTTTTCACTGTTGATTTAGTGGGTGCAAAATTAACGGTTTACCGACAATATAACTTTTAACATTGTTAATTCAACGGTGAAAAGTGGTGGAATCATATGAAACTTGGTGTATCCACATCTTACATGATAAAGATGATGATGATGGATGCCGATCGTCGAAAAAAATCGTGGAGGGTATAGATAGTTGACGCCGCCTAATGAAGAAGCCTCCTAGGGCCTTCTTTTCTTCTTTACTCTCTCTCTCTACACACACTCATCCTTAGGAACATTTTTCATTCATTCATATATATATATATATATATAAAGGGATATGAGGTAGCGGCCCCTTTTCCAAAAAGGGGCCCCGCTCCAAAACACACATACCCCATGTATTTCAACGATCCAAGCCGGTCATGTTGTTCTGTGTATCATGAAACCCCTATGTATAAAAAATCTCGAGATATGAGAACCTCTAGCCCGTCCATCAAGAGACGACATTTTTTAATATCGATAAGCCGTTGATTTTCCTATCCGCTTGATGAACGTGTTAACCTAGATCAAGATCACCGGTTTGGATCGGTGAAAAACATGGATGATACTTGTGTGAAGTGGGGGCCTTTTTAAAAAAGGGGCCGCCACCTCATATACCTTTTCCTATATCTATATATATCAGTTTAAAACTTAAGCAGATGTCACTTGTTTAAACTGCAAACTAGAAACTATAAGACTGAAAAGATGAGCGGTGAAACAAAGACTAATTTAATAATTCAGAGCTTGGGAAAGACAGGGGAAAGGATGGAATAACATGACTTGGTCTGGACATGTATTTTTAGATTTCATGGGTAGTTAAAAGTTATAAAATATTTCAGCACTTACATTTAAAATGTTGCGGAAGAATCGGTCAACAGCATTAATACTGCTCCAGTAAAATATTCATTTAACTGAAACTCGACTAACTTCGCACAACAGTAGTAACTTAAAAACTCAAGAAAGCATACCAGCACAAACAAATTAAACTAACGAAAGAATACCTGAAAAAGTTGAGCCATCATCTGGGAATCCTGCCGAATATGCTGCTGGAATGCTGCTGGATTCACAGCCGAACCATCAGGATTAAATCTTATCTCATTGGGTGGTGGCCTGACATGCAGTACAAAAAGGATTCACAACCATGTATCAAAATATATTTCAATTTTAGTAAATCAACAAAAACATTAAGTTGAACAAGCTCTCAACTAAGTTTTGTATACAGTTTAAAAACCACATAAAGAGATTAGCATCACAGTTGGTGGATCTGACATAGCCTTTTCACTTGCTGTAAGTTATGATAGTTCAATTGAAAGAATGATAGAAAATGTATCCCATGCTAGCAGGAGAAAATAGCAACAGAAAAACATCATGCCATGACAGAAAACTGTTGTCCTTGTAGCAGATCAAGCGGGGCCTTTGTAGGAAGCAGAAAGCCATCCATCCAAGTACCGATCTCGTTAAAGAAAGGTAAAGTATGGAATTTAGAGTAAAATAAGCAACCATTGGTCTATCTGATATCTGATGACAACGCTTTATTGACAGTTGTACTCTCAGTTTTCTGCTCTTCAAACACCTTATCAAATAACTATAATATTAAAATCTATATTGTCTTTTGATGAGTACGATTTGATGTTTGCAAATATAAGGTGCTAGTAGATGATTCCAATAACTTTTCGATGACCTAGGGGTTTTAAAGGTCTCTCATAAACCTAGAGATGTCATTTTAAGAATGAGAGAAGATAAGAAAAATTAATCTTAAGCTGAAAGGTTCAAATCAACAAGTATGTTAAGTATGTGTACAAGATGTCATATGCAATAATGTCGCCTCTACCGCTTTTATTGATTTGATACCTTTCCAATTAATCTTTATCGGTGGATATGTTTCACAAAGTCATGTACGGAGAACTTTCTTCCGTTATGTGCCTAGTCCAGAGGACAATGTTGCATTTGAGTTTGAATTATGGTGAACTTATTCGAACTTCTTATTTTTATGAAACTCATTCAGTATTTGTTCTTCACGGCTTCTACAATAATGCGAAATCCTAAACCATCCGGTGACATGAGCTATATAAAGTCGCACTGCATAATAAAGACTCTAGTTTCTTTACGATGTGGTCCAAAGTATGATGCCATGGAAGAGATTCTTCGTAGTTAATTTACATAATAACAGAAAGTTAATAAGATTGAATTCGAAAAAAAGAGAAGCCAGATGAAGAGACATACCTAGAGCCAGAGGCAACGGGAACCATCATGACGAGGTCTCCGTCTTTTACACCAATCGCACCCAATCGATCCGGGTTCTTCATCTCCTTCCCATTGAAATGCAGCTGCTGCTGATGCAGGGAGACACTCGTCTTCCAAAAATTCACATCCCACATTAAGAGGATAAAAACATGAAAATATATAAAAATTCGAAATTTAATACAAATACCATAATAAAATCAAGTAAAATCAGCAGCTCACCTCCACCTCAAGCAACGCTTTAACATTCTCAACCTACAAAGAGAAAATCACCATAATTCATCGATTAACATGTCAAAGAAACGATTTTTATTAGGTTTTCACGGTTAGGCCAAACATTGTATCGAGCTGCGAGCTTTGGTGTAAAATTGAATCACTTATTTGAAATTAGGGTTTTGTGAGAGACTTGCGGATTCGTCGGGATCGACATCGAGGGTGATGAACTGATCTTCCGCGGTCATCACAGTGATCTTCATCTTCTAGTGGCAATTAGGGTTTCAGAGAAGCTTAGTGGATTTTATGCGGTTCGGGTTTGGATCCGATAACGATTAGGAGAGAGAAAGAGAGAGAGAGAGAGAGAGACGATGATGATAAGTTGTAATTGCTGTTCTGAGATCTCATTCAAAGAAACGTCAAATTGCTTGCGGAGTCGGTAACAAACGTAGAAAATTACTGATATGGCATTAAAATATCTCAAGCTGCAATTTTCCAAAGATTGTAATTTAAGCTTAATTCCCAAAAAGCAAGGGTATGTGCAAGTAAGTCAGGCTTAATTTCCAAAAACCTACTGTCTTTGCGAAGTAACTATCAAATTCTTTAAAACTATAAGAAACTATCATATATACGGAAACTTGTTAAATTAATAGACAATAAACTACCATTGTTTAGCAAATTTTCAATAAGCCACCAAACTTTTTTACTAAATATTCAATAAGCTACCGAATAGTTTAAAAAAGTTTAAGCATGTAAGTATACTTTGATGGTTTTCTGTAATTTTCAAAAAAATTGGTCATTACTTGTCACGGTCTTCTTCTCAGCCAAGGTCTTGATGTCGCTCGTCTGCCCGGCGCCTTCGCCCTTTAGCTCTTCCTCCAGGAGGGGGTACCTCGCGCGGAGCTCCTGGTCATCGAACCCGGACACTATCGTTATAACGGCGTCGAGAGCATTATGCTACCCAACGGCCGCGGAGTTAGCAAGGTTGACGTAGAATTGGTCGGACATTTTGTAGTCCTCCACGGCCTTCTTCGTTTTCTCCTCGACCCTTTTCGCCGCAGCGTTGGCCGCCCGAATCTTCTCCTTGAACGAGTCCTTTTGCTTCTTTATGTCATCAAAGAGCTCGTTGACTTCGTCGACCTGGGCCTGGAGGGCCCGGTTGGACTCGGTCAGAACCCGGTAGGACTCTTCAGCCTAGTGGCCTTCACCCCCTCCAAGAGCAACTGTGTTTCGAGAGAGGCGACGTTGTCCTCGGCCTCCTTCGACCTAGCGAGGATTTCCTCCTTGAGCAAAGATGTTTCCCCGGCCTTTTTCATCGCCGGGCCAACTTCCTTGACCTCCATGGCAGCTAAGAGGGCACAGTGTTAAAGGACCTACAGAAAAAACGAATAACATTCGTCAGGGATCGAATAGGGAAAAATTACTTGAAAAACTTATAGAGAAACCACCAACCTGGATGGCCTCCTGGGCTATCGCGGTGACCTGGGCTTTCATAGTGTCTCGAGGTATCTTGGTCCTGTCGCTTTCTCCATATCCATCAGCAAGCTGTCGGCCACGGATAGCCCCGACGGCACCTCGAGATAAAAGTCGCCCTCCTGTATGTGTATCCCGGCCGAAGACGGCCGGGAAACCATCTTCTTGAGCTTCTTGGCCGGAGACTCGGCTGAAGAAGGCGCCTCCGGCCTCATCCGTGGAACTTGTTTCTAGGCTTGTTTCTGTCCGCCACTCTTGCACTCCTCGGTAACAGGCGGAGGGGTCACAGTTTTTGCTGAGGGCCCATGGCGGAGCTTCCCGCACGGCACAGGCTTGCTGTTGGGGCTCCTAGCATCCTGGCCGCCAACTGCGGCCGTTGTGGAACGAAAAACTTTGACTTTTAAAAAAACTTGGCGCTAGAAACCACTATCTAATCTAACCAAATATAGAAACTAGTAAACCAAAGAGATCTAGCTACTGTAATAAAGAGTTATACCGAAAGATCCGTGTCTTTCGGTCTTCTACCCTCTTCCTTAGCTCCACGGGCCTCCGCGATCAAGCTTGATCTCCGGTCTTCCTCCGTCGAAGATAATCCACCCGAGAGATGTGGTTCATGGCTTTAACTCCACTCAAAAACCTAGTGGAGCAACTAAAGGCTCTAAATTGCTAATCTAGAGTGTCTAGTGATGTAGTGTGTTGTTTTAGTATTTTTCTATATCTCTTCCTCTCTTATTTCTCAACTCATGAGAAGGGTAAGGAGGAAGATGAATGAGGAGCTAAAGAAAAGAGCTTATCAGGAGAGAGAACAAAAATATGACAATGGAATAATCGAGAGAGAGAGAGAGAGAAATCAGCAATGGTTTTGTATAAAACCAATTTTCCAATATTACAACACAGCCATGCTTGAATAGTTTGTACAAATGAATTTACAATTCATTTGTCAATAATATTCAAATATGGTTCACACCATTCTCTTCTTTACACCTCATTTTCTCTTTTACACCTCATTTCCTTTTTACAAATAAAATGGAAAATATATGATTAGGTGTCATCCTTCTATAACGTCTTTCCGTATAAATACGGAATACACTTTACCGTATATATACCTGTATTCGTATCAAAATACGAACACCCAAAGAAATAGAATAATATAAAAAATATAATACTAAAATATACATATCGAAATATGCATATGTAAATTATTAAATCAACACCTGATTTAATAATCCAACTTAATCCTAAACCGGCTAGTTTTATCAACTGTCCGATCGAAATCCCGGATAACACTAAAATATACATATCGAAATATGTATATGTAAATTATTAAATCAATATCTGATTTAATAATCCGGTTTAATCCTAAGCCGGCTAGTATTATCATTCGATCGAAACCCTGCACGTATCAAAATACGGCTACTACATCGTTTCTTCTGAACCAGAAAAAACCTCTGTGTGGGACTCTAAAGACTCGACAGTACGCTGGCAGTGGGTTTAACCACAAGCACGTCGGTGTAGGGTGTTTTTCGTCATCCCATTGAGATGGGAATACGCACGCGCTTGTCAGGCGCATTACAGATTCTCCTTGCCTAATCTAGGCTGGGATTTATTGATTGTGGAGATCCGAATCTCCGGCAGCCGCGGACTAAGCTGCCGTTAATTACCCCTCGTCTTTGGAGCGAGAGAACCTCTGATTGACGGGTTAAACTGGTCATGCGAACTCAATGTGATGTATTGGTGTGTGTGTTTTTTCTTATTATAATGGAGACGTGTTCATTTTTTTTGTTCCATTTGTAAATAAATAAAATAAAAAAAAGTATATATATATATATATAAATAAATAAGTAAATAAATATTTAGAGAAAAGCTTTTATTTTTAAAAAAATTATTTACATTTATTTATTATTATTATTATTATTTTAAATAAAAAGAAAAAAAGAAGAAAAAAAGAAGGAAGAAAGAAAAAACGGCAAAAAAGAAAAGAAGAAAAAAATTATAAGAAAAAAGGGGGGGCCTTCCCCACTCACGTGAGGGGAAGGGGGAAGAGGCTCCCAATTAATGGGAGCCTCCCCCACGTGATGAGGGAGGGTCAAAGGGCTCCCATTTAATAGGAGCCTCCCCTATGTGCTATCATGTGAGGGGGGCCAAAGGACTCCCATTAAATGGGAGCCTTCCCACCTCACGTGAGGGGGAGGGGAAGGCTCCCATTTGATGGGAGCATCCCTCACACGTGGGGCCTAAAAATTAATAATTTTTTTATATAGAGAGTTCAGTTCCGAAAAAAAAATTGTTTAGTTAAACTCCAAAAGAATTTTAAATGTGGAGTTCAACTCCAAAAAGATTTTAAATAGAGTTTAATTCCAAAAAGATTTTTATTGTGGAGTTGAACTCCAAAAAGCGTTTTAAATAGAGTTCTGACTCTAAAACGATTTTTATTGTGGAGTTGAACTCCAAAAGAATTTTAAATGGAGTAAAACTCCTAAAGAATTTTAAATGGAATTTAACTCCAAAAAGATTTTTATGGCGGGGTTAAACTCCAAAAGATTTTAAATGTGGAGTTAAACTCCAAAAGAATTTTAAATGGAGTTCAACTTCAAAAAGATTTTTATTGTGAAGTTAAACTTCAAAAAGAGTTTTAAATACAGTTCAACTCCAAAAAGATTTTTATTGTGGAGTTGAACTCTAAATGAATTTTAAATGAAATTAAATTCTTAAAAAGATTTAATGTGGAGTTAGACTCCCCAAAAAGAACTTTATTGTGGAGTTAAACTTCAAAAGAATTTTTGTTGTGGAATTAAACTCCAAAAGATTTTTAAATGGAGTCCAACTCAAAAAAAAAGATTTTAAATGGAGTTCAATTCCAAAAAGATTTTTATTGCGGAGTTAAACTCCAGAAGAATTTTAAATGGAGTTGAACTTCCAAAAAGATTTAATATGGAGTTAAACTTCCCAAAAAGAATTTTATTGTAGAGTTAAACTCCAAACGAATTTTTGTTGTGGAGTTAAACTCCAAAAGATTTTTAAACGGAGTTCAACTCCAAGAAAAAAGATTTTAAATGGAGTTCAACTCTAAAAAGATTTTTATTGCGGAGTTAAACTCCAAAAGAATTTTAAATGTGGAGTTAAACTCCAAAGGAATTTTAAATGGAGTTGAACTCCTAAAAAAATTTAATGCGGAGTTAAACTCCCCAAAAAGAATTTTATTGTGGAGTTAAATTCCAAAAGAATTTTAAATATAGAGTTGAACTCCAAAAGAATTTTAAATGGAGTTCAACTCCAAAAAGATTTTTATTGCGGAGTTAAACTCCAAAAGAATTTTAAATGGAGTTGAACTCCGAAAAAGATTTAATGTGGAGTTAAACTCCCCAAAAAGAATTTTATTGTGGAGTTAAACTCCAAAAGAATTTTAAATGTGGAGTTAAACTCCAAAAGAATTTTAAATGGAGCTCAACTCTAAAAATATTTTTATGTGGTGTGGAGTTAAACTCCACTAAATGGGGAGCCTCCCCCTCACGTGAGAGGGAGAAAGCTCCCACTTAGTGGGAGTTCCCTCCTCCTCACGTGAGAGAGAGCAAGGGCTCCCAAAAATATCTTTTTTTTGTTTGTGACGGAGTTAAACTCCAAATAAAAATTTACTTGGAGTTAAACTCCCAAAACAATTTTTTTCGGAGTTAAACTCCAAAAAAAAGGTTTTTATTATAAAGTTAAACTCTAAAAGAATTTTATTTATGGAGTTAAACTCCAAAAGATTTTCTCCTTTCTCTTTTGAGAAGAAACCCTAAATGGATTCTCTTGAAACTTCAAGATTTAGATCTTGGATGATAAAAAAAGAGGCCCTTTTTCTTCTCTTGATGGAGTCTTGGGAGGTGGGTTTATGGTAAAACTTTATTTAGTTTAAAAAAAAAGAGAGTCAATCTCTTGATTTATTTGGAAAATGAAAAGGAAGAGGAAGAACTTGAAAAAGAGAGAGTGGGGGCACAAACCCTAGTTTTTGGGGAGAATGGAAAAGTTGTCATAGATATTTTCATCATGTTTGTCTTTATAGGCTACACACTTTACATATAGCCCCTTGAGCTTTACCAAATAGCACTTATGTCACTCCATGCCTTATGTGCTTATCTCTTTTTGCACATAAACCATGGGGTTTACAAAATTTTGGATTTTTGCTTATTTTACATACATTTATTTATATATATTAAACCAATTTATGGCTTCATTCATTTTGTCATGGGACCGGTCCCTTTGACCTGGGCTTGGGCCCACCTGGTTTGGGGTTGACTTTGACTTTGACTTGGTCAACCGGGGTGTAATTTTTGACCCCAACAAAGTGCCCCCATCAATAAATGCACACCGCACATGTGGGTCGTGTGCATGAAATTGATGGATCTTTTTTTTCACATGGAGATCAATTTAATTTGGTTCCCGTTTTGACGACGTGGAGGTCGATACTGCCCTTTTTGCGACGTGGACGGTCGGTTTTACCATTTTAGCGTCTTGGACTGTCGGTGCTGCCCTTTTGCGTCTTGGACGGTCGGTTCTGCCCTTTTTACGACTTGGACGGTCGGTGCTGCCCTTTTTGCGACTTGGACGGTCGGTGCTGCCCTTTTTGCGACGTGGACGGTCGGTTCTGCCCTTTTTGCGACTTGGACGGTCGGTGCTGCCCTTTTTGCGACGTGGACGGTCGGTTCTGCCCTTTTTGCGACTTCTATGGTCGGTTCTGCCTTTTTTAAGACTTGGACGGTCGGTGCTGCCCTTTTTGCGACGTGGACGGTTGGTTCTGCCCTTTTTATGACTTGGACTGTCAGTTCTGCCCTTTTTGCGATTTGGACGGTCGGTGCTGCCCTTTTTGCGACTTGGACGGTCGGTTCTGCCCTTTTTGTGACTTGGACGGTCGGTGCTGCCCTTTTTGCGACTTGGACGGTCGATGCTGCCCTTTTTGTGACTTGGACGGTCAGTGCTTCATTTGACTTGCTCCGCTTCTTGCGGTGTCAGGGATGAAGTTGACTTGTTTCCGAGGTGGAGCTTGATTCTGCCAGGGAGGTCATTGGTTGTTTTTCTGATTTGATATGATTTGGGTTGACATCAGTACCGCTACACTGGAATATGGTACCAGGAGCGAATCATCATCTGCCATGACAGGATTTGGGGATTTTGGTTTTGGTTTGACATCAGCACCGCAGCACTGGAATATGGTACCAGGAGTGAATCATCATTTGCTGTGAGGGGATTTCCCTCGCTCCCAGTTTAACGACTTAGGGGTCATATGTTCCCAGTTTAAAGACTTAGGGTTCTATTGGATTGGAGTTTAGAATTTTGGGGTTAGGGTAGGTATCAGCGTTGCTAACACTGAAGCACATGTGCCAGGAGCAATTCATCATTTGCCTTTTCCTGTTGGGGAGTGATGGCTTAAGAGACAGGTTTAGGTCCCTATCACCTAAGGCTTTTCAATTTTATGAGCCGTAAGGATCCCATAAAAGCATTTTCTCCCTACGAGTTGAAAGGATCTCGTAGGTGTGCTTTCTCCTTAGGAGTCGTGGGGACTCCCAAGTGTCACGCCCCGCTTCCCAGAGTACGCTAAATTGGGCACGTGACACAGCCAACCATGCTACCTGTGGGTAGAAAGTATCCATCCACAGTCACATTACGGCTGTAGAGATATCAAGAACAAAATATAACTATCTAAAACATGTCCATAAGCCAAGATAACGTGAGTCAAGAATAATAAAAGTGCGGAAGCAAAAGATCCAATATAGAATAACTGGAATGTATGTCCCATACTACGGGCTCACATCAGGAATAAAATGCAGGAAATAAAAGAACTAACTACTGTTGACACCTCACAGCTCAGCCTGCTGGCTGAAGAACTCCTGCTCGGACTGCAGTAACGGTACAGAATCTGGGCCATGCAAAACCCAGACGTCAGCGCGTCATGTCATCAAGTAATAAAATATGAACAGAGTAACAGGCAATGCAAATATAAACATGAATGAAAAGCAGGGGTAACAGTAATATAAATCAGGTAGTGCAGGGTAGTGTGCAGTGAGTAAACTAAACTGTTCTATTGAGTTTTCTACTCTAAAGTCTTTGAAATCAAATTGATGAATCATTGATATAACTCAATAGTATCCCGTGCATGCGCGGGACCACGGTCTACAGACTCTCGGGCTGAAACCGAGACGTGCCGCTAGGCAGTAAAAGGTAGCAGGTACAGGCGAGTGATGTCAGCATCATCACTCCGGGGCTGGCCTAGCCCGTAAGACTGATCAGAACAAGTATCGAACTGTTGAGTTACAAGTCAGGTTTCACCATTGATTTCCCCATACCCCCAAGTTATAAGTGTTCAAGTCAGGTATTCAGTAATCAAGAACTAATGCCAACACAGGATCAGGTAAGAGCAGGTTTGTCTGGATAGACAACAGGAACGGTCCGTGAGGACTACATGTCAGGTTGTTGGCATTAGACACGAGATCAAGTAACGGGTCAAGCCATGGTACATCAGGTCAAGTCAAGTAGTGTACGGTACCATGTTGGGTCAATCAATATGTGTGTAGCGAGTCAGGTCAAGGTGTAAAAGATATCCTATGTGTGCTCATAAACAGCTAGCATAATCAGGCTTATAAATAATCGAGCATGGATACCATCAGAACACTAAACTGGCATAAGTAATATGACATGCAAATAGGTACAAGTTAAATTATTAGACGTACAGTTATCAGCTGTGTTTAACAGACAGTGTCAGCATAATGTGAATACAGTATGATAGATGTAAATGCTGAAAACAGGTTAATAAATATTGAGTGATCCATGGATGCGACGACATGTATAATCTGTTTAATGAATGCAGCGGTAATTAGACCGGTTAAAGTTGCACATGGATGTCTGATAGGCTAAACTGGAAAAAGGGTATCATAGCAATAAACAAATGTGATCTATCATGTACAGGTGATTGTTAGATGTAAATAATTAGATGCAAGATTAAGTTTCACGTTTGGAATCATGAAATGTATAACGGAACTTTACACGGTTAACCTGTAATCCATTTCTTTCGATCCTAACTAGAGATTTAACAGGAAATAAGTAATTTAGCATATGAATAGTTTATTATAGCATGTAGCAAGTTTCACTTGCCTCGACGGGTCGCGAAACGGAAAACGGAACATTACGCATCGGCGGGGAAAAATCGCGACGCGCGCACGGTTCACGGAATGAACCCAAACGACGAACAGTGGAGCCACACAGGTCATGGTTCCTCGCTGGATTGTTGGAAAACGTCGCCGGCACGGTCGGATTCCGGACAAACACAACAACAGTGAACATAAAATATTCAAGAATGCATGAATAAAAGAGAAGAGAAGATAAGAAGAAGGAAGAGAAGGAGGATGAAGAAGAGGGTGCTCACGATGATCTGCAGAGGGGTTGAGATCGTCGGCCGCGTTGACGGAGCTCCGACGAGGTACCTGCAGCGACCCCGGCAGTTAAAGAAAACTAATCGAGAAAGGGAGAAGAAGAAAGAAAGAAAGGAGGAGAAGGAAAGAGAAGAAGGAGAAGATCATGCTCACCGAGGGGGTGCACGAGGCCAAGGAATGGATCAAGATCGCCGGCGGCGATCCCACGGTGTGCAACGGTGTGCAGGTGGGTGCACGGTAGCTCTTGAGGAAGCTCGGGGAGAGGAGGAAGGAAGGAGGGTAGAGGCGGCTGCGAGGCTGGTGCGGCGTCGTCGGCGCTAGGAAAAGGCGAGGGAGGAAGGCGGCTAGGGTTTCCAGGGGGTTGGGTTTTCGCTTCTGTAAAATAAAGAGGAAGAGAAATATAAGGGAGAGAGAAAGAGAGATTCGCGGGGAGGAGAGAGACAGAGAGGTAGAGAGAGATCGAGAGGAGAGAGAAACTGGGGAGGAGAAAGAAAATTGTCTCCTAGTGCCCGCGAAAGAGAGAGAGAAGAGAGAGAAAGAGAAGGAGAAAGGAGAGAGAGAGGGATACGGTGAGGCCCGAGGGGTTTAAGTGGATTGTGATTGGCTCGTGGCCAACTAAGGAAAATAAAGAGGAAGATTTGTGGGGGTGCACAGTTAGGAAAAACTTTTTAAAAAAGATTTTAAGAAAATGGGAAAATATTTTCTGGGTTGAGAATTCAATTTCGCTGGTTTTTTAAAATATTAGAAAATAGGATTTGGCGCAAATGCAAAATATTTCAGAAATGCGCCCGGGTCGGGTCCAAAAATTTGAATTCGAAAAACGAAAATTATTGGCGGGTTCCAAAAATTAAAATGAAAGATTTTATAATTAAAAATCATACCCCCAAGAACGGACGCACGTACGTGCGCGTAGCTGTCCAAACACGTACGTTTCACTGAACGGGACGGGAACACGATGCAAGGACGCTACCACAGGGTTAGGGGTAACGAGCAGGCCATGACAAGTATTTTTAATTTATTTAAAAAGACTTAAATTGTTATATGCAGAATTAGAATTGTCGGGGTAAATTTATAACTAGCAGCAAACAAAATCAGGATAATGAACTAAATACTATACACCACACATACGGAAACAGAAACTTGTAGAACTGGACTCGGTTGTTACATTATACCCAACTACAAAAGAATTTCGTCCTCGAAATTCCAAGAACACAAAGGATAAACGACCAATAACTACAAGAAAAGATGGGGAAACTTCTGCCGGATTTCATCTTCTCGTTCCCAGGTGGACTCTCCATGTGAGCGATTACCCCAAGAAACAAGTACAATAGGGATAACCTTGTTCTTAAGAACCTTTTCCCTTCGATCCACAATTTCAACCGGTCGCTCCTCAAAAGTCAAGTCTTCTCGTACCGTCAGCTCCGAATGATCCAATACATGCGTTTCATCCTGAACATACTTACGGAGCTGAGACACGTGAAACACATCGTGCACATTCGCCAAGGACTGCGGTAACGCCAAACGATACGCTACCTCACCCACACGCTCCAAGATCTCAAAGGGTCCAACGAATCGAGGACTGAGCTTTCCTCGACTTCCAAAACGAATCACCCCTCTAGTCGGTGATATCTTCAAGAATACCAAATCACCCACGGCGAACTCTAGAGGTCTTCTTGACGTATCTGCCCAACTCTTCTGTCTATCTTGAGCTGCTTTCATATGATTCCGAATAGCGTTAACTTTCTCAACTGTCTGCACAACCAAATCTGGTCCCAACAATCTTCGTTCACCGACATCGTCCCAACAAACAGGTGAACGGCATTTGCGACCATACAAAGCTTCAAATGGAGCCATCTGAATAGTTGCCTGGAAACTGCTGTTGTAAGAAAACTCCACCAAATATAGATGATCCTCCTAAGAACCCTTGAACTCCAACATGCACGCTCTCAACATATCTTCAAGAGTTTGGATCGTTCTCTCCGACTGACCATCAGTTTGAGGATGATAAGCTGTGCTAAACTTCAATCGAGTCCCCAGACTTTCCTGTAAACTCCTCCAGAAGTGTGATAAGAACCGAGTGTCCCGATCGGACACGATGCTCACCGGTACTCCATGCAATCTTACAATCTCCTGCATGTTCCACTCCGCCAAAGTTTCCGTTGATTGACCAACCCGAAAAGGAATAAAATGAGCTGCCTTGGTCAAACGATCAACAATCACCCATACTGCATTGTTGCCTTTTGGACTCTGCGGTAGAGCTGTCACGAAATCCATGGTTATATGTTCCCACTTCCACTGAGGAATCGGAAGTGGTTGCAATAAACCAACAACCCTTTGATGTTCAGCCTTAACTTGCTGACACACCAAGCACTTCGCCACAAAGCGAGCAATCTCCCGTTTCATACCTTCCCACCAGAAATGTTGTCGTAAGTCTCGGTATATCTTCGTGCCTCCTGGATGTACGGAATAAGCTGAACTGTGTGCCTCCTTCATAAGCTCTTCACGAATATCACCCTTTGGCACGCACAAACGGCTACCATACCAACCATCTTCGTGGATCAATAAATCTGTTCGTAGTCCGGCTTCAACCTGTTCTCGAAAATTTCGCAATCTAGGATCCTGCGATTGCGCTGCTTTAATATTCTCGATCAACGATGAATGTACTTGCAGCTGCATCAACTGTCCCGCAGAATGCGGTAGCACAACCTCCAAATCAAATCTTCGAAAATCTTCAACGAGTTCTTTCTGCGTAGTCAACATCTGAATTTCCGGTAACCGACTGAGCGCATCTGGCACGACATTAACCTTCCCCGAATGGTACTTAAGATCAAGATCGTAGTCAGCCATCAGCTCCAACCATCTACGTTGCCTCATATTAAGCTTCTTTTGAGTGAACACATACTTCAAGCTCTTATGATCCGTGAAAACTTCGACCCTTTCGCCCAAAAGGTAGTGTCTCCAAATCTTCAAAGCGAAAATCACAGCCGCGAGCTCCAAGTCGTGAGTTGGGTAATTCTTCTCATGGGTCTTCAACTGTCTTGATGCGTGCGCTACAACCTTCCCATGCTGCATCAAAACACAGCCCAATCCTTTTCCAGATGCGTCGCTGTGGATCACTAATCCTCCGGAATTGTCTGGCACGGTCAGAATAGGGGCGGTTATCAATTTTTGCTTCAACGTCTCAAAAGCTGACGCACATCTATCCGTCCATACAAAAGGTACTTCTTTGCGCGTAAGCTTGGTCAATGGCTCCGCCAGACGAGCAAAGTTCTCCACAAATCTTCTGTAGTATCCAGCGAGTCCAAGAAAACTTCTTATCTCCGCAACATTCTTTGGAATCGGCCAATCACGAACTGCTGCAATCTTTTCGGGATCGACGGCGATTCCATCGCCAGACACAATATGCCCCAAAAACTTTACTTCTTCCAGCCAAAACTCGCACTTCCTCATCTTCGCATATAGCTTCTCTTGTCTCAGCGTGTGCAGTGCGATCTTCAGATGTTCAGCATGCTCTTCCATACTCTTCGAGTAAACCAGAATATCGTCGATGAGCACCACAATAAACTGGTCCAAGAATGGTGAAAAGATTCGGTTCATCAAGTCCATGAATATCGCCGGTGCATTCGTTACTCCGAAGGGCATCACTAAGTACTCGTAATGTCCATACCGAGTTCGGAACGCCGTCTTGCAGATATCTTCTGCTTTCACTCGGACCTGATGATATCCGGATCGCAAATCCAGCTTCAAGAATACCCTCGCGCCACTAAGCTGCTCAAAAAGTTCGCCAATGCGAGGGATCGGGTACTTGTTCTTAATAGTCACCCGGTTTAGTTATTGATAGTCGATGCACATCCTTCTCGTGCCATCTTTCTTCTTAACTAGAAGAACTGGAGCTCCCCAAGGCGAGTTACTGCTTCGAATCCAACCCTTCTCAAGCAGTTCAGCAACCTGTTTCTTGACTTCTTCCAACTCCACTGGTGCCATTGGATAATACGCTTTAGATACTAGCGCTGCACCAGGAATAAGATCAATTGCGAACTCTACGTCTCGCTTCGGTGGTAATCCCGATATATCATCAAACACATCCATAAAATCACGAACAACAGCTGGCTCTTCACTTTCATCAACCTCCAATGATGCTAGAATATTAGTTGTCGGCCTAGCCCTAAATTCGACTGGCCCGACCGAACTGCTTCCTCCAGTGAAGGCAAACTCGGGATGTCCGGGAATCTGGAAAATTACTTTCTTTGCCCTACAATCAATGTGAGCGTGGAAAGTGCCAAGAAAATCCATTCCCAAGACGACTTCGTAGCTGCCCGTATCAATCACCAAGAAATCTGCAAAAAGCTCCCGTCCGCAAACAACAACTGTACAATCTTTACATTCCCTACTAGATATGATTTTCCCATTCCCAGTGTGTATGTCCCAGAAACTAGACAGGGTCGTGCAGGTAATCGAGCGTGTAGCTATAAACTTGGACGACATAAAACAATGGGATGCACCGGAATCAAATAATGCTAATGCGGGAAAATCATGAACGAGTAGAATACCTGAAACAACTTCTCTTGACGCCTTAGCTTCCTCAGCTGTCAAGGTAAAAGCTCGAGCCTGATTAGGTCCTTGAGTCAGCTGCTTCTGTGCCTGAAATGGTTTCTGCGGAGGCTTCTGAATATCATCCCTCGTACGAAGCTTTGACGGAAAAGCGCTGACAGTGTGATCTGCCACTCCACACACTAAACAGAGTCCCTGCCTCCTTCGACATTCCTTTTGCACGTGTCCAGGTAAATGGCAGTAGTCACAAATCACGCTCCTTCTTCGATCAACCACAACAGGCTTCTTCATCGGTGTTACACCACGACGGTCCACTGGAATACCTCTGCGACCATGAGCTCGGTTTGGTACAAATGCCGGCTTCCTCACCGCAACTGCTGTCTGCTGTAAACTCCCAGCCTTCCCAGATAGGCTCTGTTGTTCTTGGGCTGCCGTAAGTACCTGTGAGAAAGTGGTCAAACCCAGGGAGACAATCTGCCTCTGGATGTCCACATCCAAGCTGCGCATGAACCTCCTTGCCCTGTCTGTATCGTTGGCAACTAAAGGTCCAGCGAATCTACTGAGCCGTGTCCACTCTGCTGCATGTACGTCTACGGGTGCACCATTCTGCTTCAGACTGATGAACTTCTCTTCCATTTCCTCCCGTGTAGTCCGCGGGAAGAACTTTTCCAGGAAACTCTTCGAAAAATCCGCCCACTTGATCGGCTTGGGCAAGCGGGTCTCCTCCGCAAGCCACCATTCACGGGCGTAGTCCACTAACTGAATACGCACCATATCCACCCTTTTATCTTCCGGGATCTGTGCCGCAATAAGTAAGTTCTCCGTGTCAACTAGCCACTGCTCTGCTGGCAACGGCTCCTCCAAACCAGTAAATACAGACGGACCCAAACGCCTGAAATCTGCTACGGTCCCCACACGATCAACTGGTTTAGCTCCAACATTGTTCACAGACTGCTGAACGGTCTGCAAACCTTCCTGAAACGATTCAGCTTGCTGCTGGACCAGCTCGGTCTGCCTCTTTTGATTCTCCAGCATTCCCCGAATCACTCCAAGCATGGCGGCTTCGTCAACACGCCTTTGGTACGTCTTCAGATTCTTGCCTGCCATACTCCTGAAATCAAAACACCCAAGATTAGCATGATAACAATTTACAATATAGATCAAGGCTAGAACTCCAAGTTACTTAGACAGAGTACCGCATTGTAACTATGCCGCGGTATCATAACCACAATTACATAACTCCACCCAAGACGCCTAAGTCCTAGAGATAACAAGGAATCAGGTTTCGAGTCGATATGCAAAGGAAGTTTGCACATCGTAAAAGATATAATCAGGAAGAACTTGATTCAAGAACGGTAAAACGACAAGGTGGCAGGACATGTTTCCTAAACACGGGTATTCTGATTCGTGTATTAGGTACAATACCCAACTACAAAAGAATCAAACCGACTAACCTATGGCTCTGATACCAAAAGAACCATGTCACGCCCCGCTTCCCAGAGTACGCTAAATTGGGCACGTGACACAGCCAACCATGCTACCTGCGGGTAGAAAGTATCCATCCACAGTCACATTACGGCTGTAGAGATATCAAGAACAAAATATAACTATCTAAAACATGTCCATAAGTCAAGATAACGTGAGTCAAGAATAATAAAAGTGCGGAAGCAAAAGATCCAATACAGAATAACTGGAATGTATGTTCCATACTACGGGCTCACATCAGGAATAAAATGCAGAAAATAAAAGAACTAACTACTGTTGACACCTTACAGCTCAGCCTGCTGGCTGAAGAACTCCTGCTCGGACTGCAGTAACGGTACAGAATCTGGGCCATGCAAAACCCAGACGTCAGCGCGTCATGTCATCAAGTAATAAAATATGAACAGAGTAACAGGCAATGCAAATATAAACATGAATGAAAAGCAGGGGTAACAGTAATATAAATCAGGTAGTGCAGGGTAGTGTGCAGTGAGTAAACTAAACTGTTCTATTGGGTTTTCTACTCTAAAGTCTTTGAAATCAAATTGATGAATCATCGATGTAACTCAATAGTATCCCGTGCATGCCCGGGACCACGGTCTACAGACTCTCGGGCTGAAACCGAGACGTGCCGCTAGGCAGTAAAAGGTAGCAGGTACAGGCGAGTGATGTCAGCATCATCACTCCGGGGCTGGCTTAGCCCGTAAGACTGATCAGAACATGTATCGAACTGTTGAGTTACAAGTCAGGTTTCACCATTGATTTCCCCATACCCCTAAGTTATAAGTGTTCAAGTCAGGTATTCAGTAATCAAGAACTAATGCCAATACAGGATCAGGTAAGAGCAGGTTTGTCTGGATAGACAACAGGAACGATCCGTGAGGACTACATGTCAGGTTGTTGGCATTAGACACGAGATCAAGTAACGGGTCAAGCCATGGTACATCAGGTCAAGTCAAGTAGTGTACGGTACCATGTCGGGTCAATCAATATGTGTGTAGCGAGTCAGGTCAAGGTGTAAAAGATATCCTGTGTGTGCTCATAAACAGCTAGGATAATCAGGCTTATAAATAATCGAGCATGGATACCATCAGAACACTAAACTGGCATAAGTAATATGACATGCAAATAGGTACAGGTTAAATTATTAGACGTACAGTTATCAGCTGTGTTTAACAGACAGTGT
Organism: Agapanthus africanus; assembly: GCA_030015575.1. Lineage (NCBI taxonomy): Eukaryota > Viridiplantae > Streptophyta > Magnoliopsida > Asparagales > Amaryllidaceae > Agapanthus > Agapanthus africanus. The sequence continues at coordinate 423,009,356 of JASDDO010000004.1, forward strand.
CAGCATAATGTGAATACAGTATGATAGATGTAAATGCTGAAAACAGGTTAATAAATATTGAGTGATCCATGGATGCGACGACATGTATAATCTGTTTAATGAATGCAGTGGTAATTAGACCGGTTAAAGTTGCACATGGATGTCTGATAGGCTAAACTGGAAAAAGGGTATCATAGCAATAAACAAATGTGATCTATCATGTACAGGTGATTGTTAGATGTAAATAACTAGATGCAAGATTAAGCTTCACGTTTGGAATCATGAAATGTATAACGGAACTTTACACGGTTAACCTGTAATCCATTTCTTTCGATCCTAACTAGAGATTTAACAGGAAATAAGTAATTTAGCATATGAATAGTTTATTATAGCATGTAGCAAGTTTCACTTGCCTCGACGGGTCGCGAAACAGAAAACGGAACGTTACGCGTCGGCGGGGAAAAATCGCGACGCGCGCACGGTTCACGGAATGAACCCAAACGACGAACAGTGGAGCCACACGGGTCAGGGTTCCTCGCTGGATTGTTGGAAAACGTCGCCGGCACGGTCGGATTCCGGCTAAACACAACAACAGTGAACACAAAATATTCAAGAATGCATGAATAAAAGAGAAGAGAAGATAAGAAGAAGGAAGAGAAGGAGGATGAAGAAGAGGGTGCTCACAATGATCTGCAGAAGGGTTGAGATCGTCGGCCGCGTTGACGGAGCTCCGACGAGGTACCTGCAGCGACCCCGGCAGTTAAAGAAAACTAACCGAGAAAGGGAGAAGAAGAAAGAAAGAAAGGAGGAGAAGGAAAGAGAAGAAGGAGAAGATCATGCTCACCGAGGGGGTGCACGAGGCCAGGGAATGGATCAAGATCGCTGGCGGCGATCCCACGGTGTGCAGCGGTGTGCAGGTGGGTGCGCGGTAGCTCTTGCGGAAGCTCGGGGAGAGGAGGAAGGAAGGAGTGTAGAAGCGGCTGCGAGGCTGGTGCGGCGTCGTTGGCGCTAGGCAAAGGCGAGGGAGGAAGGCGGCTAGGGTTTCCAGTGGGTTGGGTTTTCGCTTCTGTAAAATAAAGAGGAAGAGAAATATAAGGGAGAGAGAAAGAGAGATTTGCGGGGAGGAGAGAGAGAGAGGGATACGAGAGGAGAGAGAAAAGGAGAGAGACAGAGAGGTAGAGAGAGATCGAGAGGAGAGAGAAACTGGGGAGGAGAAAGATAATTGTCTTCTAGTGCCCGCGAGAGAGAGAGAGAAGAGAGAGAAAGAGAAGGAGAAAGGAGAGAGAGAGGGATACGATGGGGCCCGAGGGGTTTAAGTGGATTGTGATTGGCTCGTGGACAACTAAGGAAAATAAAGAGGAAGATTTGTGGGGGTGCACAGTTAGGAAAAACTTTTTAAAAAAGATTTTAAGAAAATGGGAAAATATTTTCTGGGTTGAGAATTCAATTTCGCTGGTTTTTTAAAATATTAGAAAATAGGATTTGGCGCAAATGCAAAATATTTCAGAAATGCGCCCGGGTCGGGTCCAAAAATTTGAATTCGAAAAACGAAAATTATTGGCGGGTTCCAAAAATTAAAATGAAAGATTTTATAATTAAAAATCATACCCCCAAGAACGGACGCACGTACATGCGCGTAGCCGTCCAAACACGTCCGTTTCACTGAACGGGACGAGAACACGATGCAAGGACGCTACCACAGGGTTAGGGGTAACGAGCAGGCCATGACAAGTATTTTTAATTTATTTAAAAAGAATTAAATTGTTATATGCAGAATTAGAATTGTCGGGGTAAATTTATAACTAGCAGCAAACAAAATCAGGATAATGAACTGAATACTACACACCACATATACGGAAACAGAAACTTGTAGAACTGGACTCGGTTGTTACACCAAGTGTTTTTTTTTGTGAGTCATAAGGATCCCACGAAGGTGTTTGCTTACGAGTTGTGAGGATCCCGTAAGTTTGTTCTCCTCATGTATCGTGAGGACACATGAGTGGGTTTTCCCCAAATGAAACATAATTCCAAGGGCGGAGACCAGCCGCGTAAGTGGTGCTTGCGGTGGGGCATGGGTATGGTGAGAATTATTTGAGCCCGTGGATTGTATACGGCAGTCAACTTGGGGACCAACCGTAGGGCTGAGAGAATTTTGGGAGATTGGATTTTGGTTGGCGTCTGTATCGTTGCACTGGAATGTGATATCAGGAGCGACTCATCATTCACCGTTTGGGGACTTGGAATTTGGATCTTTGGCATTAGCATTGCTGCACTGGAATAATGCCAGGAGCAACTCATCATTTGCCCTTGGAGGAATTGGGATTTGGGTTTTTGGTCGGCATCAGCACCGCTAACACTGAAGCGAAATGCCAGGAGCGACTCATCATTTACCGTTGCCCATTGGGGAGTGATGGCTCAGAAGACAGGTTTAGATCCCTATCACCTAAGGCTTTTCAATTTTATGAGCCGTAAGGGTCTCATAAAAGTATTTTCTCACTACGAGTCGAGAGGATCTCGAAGGTGTGTGTTCTCCTTAGAAATTGTGAGGATTCCTAAGTGTGTCGCTCCTTTGTGAGTCATAAGGATCTCATGCATGGATTTTCTCCTCACAAGGTCGAGAGAACTTTGCGAGTGTATTTTATCTCTTTTCACGAGTTTGCGCCATTTCGGGTTTTCCCAAACTCGCCGGCAGTCCTGCTGTCATGACCCGAATTTAGTTCGTTACCGGCACTTAAATCACGCAACGTCTAAAGGCGCAACGTAAATTAAGTAAGCCGAAACCCAGAAATCTAAACCTTTTTTCGGGCAGCACCTCCCTCGAATATTTTGATCCAAAACAGATATACAACAATATAATAGGTATCCTCAAGCGGGAGCTAGCTCTTTGCCAATCGGCGGGGTCACAACCACGCAAGACAGAATATAAGTATACGACACCCAACGGCGAAGATCAACATAAGGAATAAAGTTAAACAAGACATCAAACCCACCAAGCGAACATATAACCCATCGCTCATGTCTCGCAACTACAAGTCTTGCTAAGTCTTACTACTTATACAAATACTGGTTTCTGATTGATGGAGTTAACTAGATACAATAGGAATAATAATACAAGAGTGGCACGATCCAACATGTACCACCTACCAAGCAAATCACCCGAATACAAATGTGTGCCAGCGATGCCGCTACTGATCCATGCGGTCAAGCTGCAAGAACTGTAGCACAATGGGGGTAAGTTGCCAACTCGTAAGTAGAAAACATCATCGGGTAGAAATCGAAATAAATAACGATTCCTAGGTCAACTATATCATAAAGGTAATATTATGATATCTAGGGTGACCGTATCTGCATATGTGCCAACAACATGATCAAAGCCTATCATCAAGTGGATCACATCCAACCAAAATCAATGCCTGTATGCATGTGGATCTCATCTACGTGTCAACCAATGACACAACAACATCATGCATGTAAATATCATGAAAGCATATGCAGGTAAATATGAGGATATAAATCAACGTGTGTCCCCCGCGACACATCAAAATCATGGAACCCGAGTGTCCAATATCGACACTCGAAACATCATGAAACCCATGTACAACATCGACACGTAAATCCTCATAGCTCAGGCACCGCATCCTCAGATCGGCCCTCAAATCTGTAAGTCTCATGGAACCTGAGTGTCCAATATCGACACCCGAAACATCATGAAAACATATGCCTGTGTATGTATGTATGTGTGTGTGTGTGGATATCTACCTCATGTGCCTATCAACGACACATCAAAATCAAGGAACCTGAGTGTCCAACATCGACACTCGAAACATCATGAAACCCGTGTCCAGCATCGACACGTAAATCCTCATATCTCGGGCTCCGTCAGTCCTGATCGGCCCTCATCAATATCTCGGGCTCCGTCAGTCCGGATCGGCCCACGGGCTACGTCAGTCCGGATCGGCCCATATCATCTCACGACTCCGGTCGGTATCCTCCGGATAACCGCCGAGTCCAAATGCTGTCACCGGTAGGTACTGGCCCTCCTGCTAGGCTCATCGTCTATACCACAAAAATCACCTCTTGCCCCGGGGAACCATACCGAGTCCACCATATACCCGCAGACGGTGCCTACCGCTCCTCGAATCGGGTTTCTAACACAAGTCTCAGAACCGAGAAAACTCATGGTGGACGCACTGAAATATCATATCAAGAGAAACTGGGTTTTCAAACAATACATAATTTCTTGAAATACCCCCACGGTTCTCAAATCCATAAATCACATCAAATCCATATCTCAATGCGTAAATCCATGAAATCTGTTGTATGCAACATAAAACAGCAATACGAGTATATTAAGGGAAAACCGCTCATTTAAATGAATCCAGTTTGAAAATATATCATGCGGTTCCCAAATCCTCCGAAATCAAGTGCAACATCATATGAGGTGTACATGTAACTATAGCAAGATATATGTATCTACATGTAAGCAAGTATGTATGATGCATTTCATAAGCGCAATAGCGCAATAATCAACGTCTCAATATCGGATGACAATACAATACCACTTAGGGGTATATGTAGCTATAACAAGGTATGTGGGTGTACATGTAAGTATGTATGCAACATAGCATAGTGATGTGAGCATAGCAAGTATATCACGGCATGATATAACAATTCTACTGTATAGTGACATAGCAATTATCGATGATGAAGGTGTGTGAGCCGGCTAATCTATGTAAGTGTAACATATGCATCATCAATAATGGTGTAGGTATACTAACACAGGTATATGTAATGTAATGAGAATATCATGAGCGTAGCATAACGTACATCGTAAGCGAAACGCTACAAGGTATACGTGTCTACAATATATCCGAGTCGGTGAATCTATCAATCGGCATCCAGCCTCACGACACCACGTACGGTATAATCCATCGTACGACATATCACTCGAGATTCACAACATTATATATGTCTATATACCTATATCCTGGGTCACATCCGTATCAATCTCATATCGTGGACCGACAAAGGTATCAACTATCTCATATCGACTTGCATCCATATAACGACATATCACACTAAGTCATCATATCACATCGTATACTCGTTCTCTTTCAATTCGTACCTATCATGATTCACTTCTCATATCATACTCTCATATGTCACTATGTTCATTAGAGTCAACTTTTATAACATTATCGTTATTAAATCCTATAATTATATCCGTCGCATATCATTTATCAGGATATAATAATCAAACGATCTTCCATATCAATGTTTGCGGGGGTATGTTCTCCGCCGAATGACGCGACCGGGACGTTGGGACGTCTGGCCTGAATTTTGGGGGCAGATGCTATTTGGTTTTATCTGTCCACCTCTTCGAAGATGCCAAGTTGATTTAAGACACAGTGTATCGGAGGTTTAAACGGATGTGGCCGTTGTAGCAGACTTCGTCAGATTCCCCTTCATTTGAGGGGTTTTTGATTGTGGGGACGCCCTTCCCTGCAGGCGCAAGCCCCTGCAGTTAATTACGCTACCGTATCGTGGTAACCACTTTCTCCTTCTCCAGATGGTCACTTCGTGTCGTGTGTGTTTGTTTTATTTTTGGTTGCCCGTGGATTGTATACGGACACTAATTTATGTTGTCGCCCGTAGGGCGTGGATTAGTCCAAATCCGTATTTTCTTAGATTTGGGTTTTGGTTTGGGTTTAAGGATCGTTGATCTCATTTGAGACTAAGATCAACTTAAACGTTTGTTAAGGATACGTTAGTCTAATTTTAGACTAAGATCAACTTAACCATTTGTTAAGGGTACGTTAGTCTAATTTTATACTAAGATCTACTTAACATGATTATTTAGATCTAACAAAAGAGCATTTGGGCTCTATTTTTTCAGTTTAGGAACGTTACGGTCCATAAGTTTAAGGACATCATAGTCCGTGGAGTTTAAGGACATCATAGTCTGTAGGGTTTAAGGACATCATAGTCCATGAGTTTAAGGACATCATAGTCCATGGAATGTCTGGTTGTCGGGACCCGTCACCTTTCTGAAGACGTTGAAGGATTACAACGACAAATATCAGAGGAGTGAAGAGATGTACTCTTGAACCAATATTGGTTGGGAGATCTGTAGTCCAATTTTGGACTAAGATCATAGATTTATGAGCATATGGGCTCAATTAATCTGAATTAGGGATCTGTGGCCAACTTGGGCTCGGCCCATTCAGTTAAAATGTTGGATATTTAATTAGGCTCAGTCCCTTTTCATTTAACAATGTCGAGCATTGATTTGGGTTCTGACAACCGTTTTTTTGTCTTTAATTGAATGTTGAGCACTCATTATAGCTCTGGGGCGTTAAGAGTCGGAAAGAGCATGCAGAGCACCTATGAATTGTCCTGGAAACTCTTCGACAACATAAGCTCTATGCCAAGTACAGCAAGTGCGAGTTTTGGCTAAAGCAAGTTGGTTTTCTTGGACATATCGTATCAGGAGGAGGAATTTCTGTTGATCCAGCAAAAGTTTCAGCAGTTGGCGAATGGCCTACACCAAAGTCAGTGAAGGACATTCGAAATTTCTTGGGTTTAGCTGGATATTACAGAAGGTTCATTGAAGGATTTTCAAAGATAGCAACACTCCTGACCAAGCTCACACGTAAAGATGAAGAATTTGTGTGGTCAGAAGCGTGCGAACAAGCTTTCGTAGAACTCAAGTCAAGATTAACATCAGCACCTATTCTCGTAATACCGGATCAATCTGGAGGATTCGAAATGCATTGTGATGCATCCGGTAAGGGATTAGGATGTGTTCTACATCAGCACGGTAAAGTTGTGGCTTATACTTCAAGACAACTGAAGACTCATGAGCGCAATTATCCGACGCATGACTTGGAGTTGGCAGCCGTCATCTTTGCTCTCAAGATTTGGCGCCATTATCTACTTGGTGAACGAGTGAACATCTACACAGATCATAAAAGTCTGAAGTACGTGTTTACTCAGAAGGAGTTGAATATGCGGCAGAGAAGATAGTTAGAACTCATGGCGGACTTTGACATCAACTTGCAATATCACCCAGGGAAGGTGAACGTAGTACCTGATGCTCTTAGTCTCCAACCATTAGCAATGAATCTCACCGCTCAGTGGAAGTTTCAGCAAGACTTGCATCAGATGGAGATTGAAGTAGTCATGCCAGGTAACGCTTCAAGTTTGATGAATTTACAAGTTGAATCAACCATTGTCAATCAGATCAAAGCAGCTCAAGCAAGTGATGCTAAGTTGCAAAGGATCAGAGAACAAGTGGAGAATGGACCCAGAACAGACTTTATCATCCATGAAGACGGATCTTTGAGATACGGCGGCAGATTGTGTGTACCAAAAGGTCCTGTCCGGGAAGAGTTAATGAAAGAATCTCACAGCTCTCCCTACTCAGTACATCCTGGAAGCACAAAAAATGTACAAATATCTACGTCAGAATTATTGGTGGCATGGAATGAAGCATGAAGTAGCCAGAAGTGTCGCAAAATGTTTGGTGTGTCAGCAAGTAAAGGCTGAACATCACAGGACAGCTGGACTACTTCAACCGTTACCAATCCCAGAATGAAAGTGGCAACACATCACGATGGATTTTGTGACTGCTCTTCCTCGCAGCACAAAGGGTAACGATGCTATATGGGTCATTGTGGATCGACTCACAAAGTCGGCTCATTTCATCCCATTTCGAGTTGGCCAATCAACTGAGGCACTAGCAAAGAAGTACATGGAGGTAATAATCTATTTAATATTTAAACTCTTCATAATGTACTATCTCTGATACCCATGAACTCATACAGGAAATTGTGAAACTTCATAGAGCACCGGTCTGCATTGTCTCCGATCGTGACACCAGCTTCCGATCGCAATTTTGGCAGAGTCTGCAAGCAAGCTTGGGAACAAGTCTGAACTTCAGCACGGCTTATCATCCACAAACAGATGGTCAGTCGGAACGAACTATTCAGATCTTGGAGGATATGCTCAGAGCGTGTATGCTAGACTTCAAAGGATCGTGGGAAGATCACCTGCATCTTGTGGAGTTCGCATACAATAACAGCTACCAAGCAAGCATAGGAATGGCACCTTTTGCAGTATTGTATGGAAGGAAGTGTCGATCACCATTAAATTGGGACGACGTCGGAGATAGGGAACTTCTTGGACCAGAGATGATAGTAGCGACCGTTGATGTGGTTCGTACTATCAGGGAAAGGATGCGCATAGCCCAAGATCGACAGAAGCACTGGGCTGATGCAAAGAGACGGCACTTGGAGTTCCAGCCAGGAGATCACGTATTCCTGAAGATATCTCCGAACCGCGGAGTGATCCGATTTGGAAGATGGGGTAAATTAAGTCCGAGATACATTGGACCGTTCGACATACTCGAACGAGTCGGTGAAGTGGCACACCGCTTAGCGCTTCCACCCTCATTGGAAGGAGTGCATAATGTGTTCCACATATCCCAACTCAGAAAGTATGTGAGTGACCCCAGCCATGTCCTTGATCATTCCGAGCTCACTATACAGCCCGACTTGTCTTGTGAGCAACAGCCTGTGGAGATCCTGGACAGGAAAGTGAAGACATTTCGGAACAAGGAAGTTAACTTGGTCCGGGTAATGTGGAGGAAAGACACTCCAGGAGAATCCACTTGGGAAAGGGAAGATGAAATGCGTGCAAGATATCCTCACCTCTTTGTAAACTAGTTCTCAAATAAAAGTTGTAAATTTCGAGGACGGAATTTTTGTAAGGAGGGTAGATTGTAACAACTCCAAATTTTGTATACATAAAATTAATTTAAATTTGAAGTATACTTGGGGTATTTAATATTGCTGTTACCACTTTAAGTAATTATTTCACACCAATAATTACAAGAAGGAGCTTGTAGCTCATTGGTAATACCTTGCACTGCTGAACCAAGCCACCAGAGTTTAAATCCCCTACCCCACATTATTTTTAGATTATTTTTGTTTTAAATTCCTTGGAAGTCCAACAGTCCACACACCGTAACTCCCAAAACTTGAACTTCACCTGAAAAACTAAATGTATCAGAGCCTTCACCCGACGACCCCCCACCTCCACGACCACCGACTCGGCCCGACTCGGGCCGGCGCCGCCGGCCGGACGGCCGAGTCCCCAACACCAAAAATGCGCCTCTTCGCCTTCTCTAACCCCCTGCATACTTTGATTTGTCGGATCGGTTCCCGAGACTTAATTATCCCCCATTTACTACAATTTTTAATAATTTTCACACAATTTTACAATTTTTTTTAAAAAACCCTTCACCTACCCTACCCCTAGCCTACCCTATAAATAAACCCCCTACCCTCTACCCTCTCATCTCAAAATCCTGAGCCCACTCTCTCAAAAATTTTCCAAGAGTTGTGTACTTTGAAAACAAGCTCGCGGCGAAGCTCCGACGAAATTCCGGCGACGTTTTTAGGAACTACCGGCGACGACGCAACGCATCGGCAATCCCTTTAGTTCCCCCTCACTCTAGTGTAATCGAAAACCCATAAGTCCCTTTCTATCTCTCTCTTCCCTATTCAAGAAAATATGAAATTACAAACCCGACGGAATCGGAACAAATCCGATTTCCGATTCGGTTTTCTATAAATTTCACTTCTCACTAATACAATCATAATTAAACATCCTTATGTTGACTACTAAACACTAATCAAAGAATTTGAACAAGTTTCACCACATGAAATGATAGCTTTCTCAATTTACCGTATTTTCGCTTAAATACCACGATGTTTCACTCTTTCATTTAACACTATCAAACTCGCTATACATTTATAGTAGATCACGAGGTAACGACCTACCTCCTCACACACTTACATACAATCTAACACGATACCATTGAAACCTTAGAATACGAGAAAACAAGAATTTACATTTAAATACCATATACTTAATAAAACTATCTCTAAAAGATTTAGTTTTGATACACTTCTAAATAAATACCTCTTATTAGGAAAATACGATAAGTTGTGGATATCGGTCGTTTATCTAAACCTGACTTTGTGGTGTCTAGGCTAGGCAAGTGAGAAAGGTAACTTTAAAAGGCCCGACTCACGGTGATTCGAGAGCGGATCCCTCCTTTCCTCACTTGTACTTACCTGGCCATAATTGGCGGTGAAGAGGCGATTTGAGGCATCTAACAACTTGTCGTTAAGACCATTTAGAAATAGGCTAGTTGACTTAGGAAACCCAAGAATCTAAAATACGGAAAATTGACAATTTTACAAATAAATACCTTTTAGTTTATAAAACCGTTTTCTAAAGAATTTAGTATTTTACAATCTTTGCAAAGCGCCGCTACAACCCATTTTTGGGGAACCCGTTCGGGATTGTGTGGATTATCGCACATCCTCGGGCTTAGTAGTGCGAGATTCAGACCTCCGCAAGGAGTATTCGGTCTCAAAAGATTTAAAATACGATATGTTAAGAAAATGAGATTTTTAGAATATAAAATATTTATTAAAATTATTTTTTGTATAAATATATGTATATTTATCATTAAAACATTTATTTTGTTATGATATAAATATTCCACCTTTTTCTAAAAATCACAAGAATAAAGTTTACACTAAAATACCATGAACTTCAAATAAATCAATATTGCAGATAAATACCTTATTTATAAAACTAGGATATTTTCACTAGAAATGACTCAATATAAGATCCACATTCATTACAACTCTAAAGACGAATAATGAATACTTGAGGTGTATTTTGAAAAGTATATAAAAGTATTTTTACATAAACCCCCTCAAGTTTTATAAATTACTCTAAGGACCTTAGCAATTATAAGCCAAAGAAATAATCATGATTCCAATTTACACTTCTGATTGTCTAACTCGGGTTTGAGTCTGATTAATCTGACTTGAATACGATTCAAGTCAATCTACATTCTACAATATTCCAATTCAATATGAATACATGAATCCATGAATCCAATTATCAATCTATACAACTTGACCGAACCGAACCATGGATATATTCCCTTTACATGGTTCTCCAGTTATTCCATTTACATGATTACGGTTATAACCGTCTACTGATATCATGGTATCGTTCAGTCTTTCAATTATACACTCAATTCAATTTACAGTACAAACAATACAAATAAAACACTACGGGGTTTAAGGGGTAGATTGGTACGGAAGGTGTTAAAGGTGGCACGAGGCGGTCAGATTAAGACACCTAACATATATTCCGTTGTTGTTGTACCGTGGCTTAACGGTTCCTTGTACATTCCGTTTGCCCTGGTCTCTAGCATATAGAGACCCCTCTCGTATACACTGGCATCCTTCTGTACCAAGCTACAAACAACAACGTTAATACAACATTACAACAATATTATACAACTTAAGAGATATCTTCTTATTCTGTTTATTCTACTTTCTTCTTACCTTTGGGACTTACCGAGCGACCTGTTCGCTGACGACATTCTATTTCTTTCTTCTTTGAATGTCGTCAGGTGATTTGGACCCGGCAGAGATCGAACCATCTGCAGAAGACTTGGAGCAGTTTACCGAAGATCCAGCACTGTAGTTTCATTGTACACTTTTCCATTCAGTACTTTTCATTTTCTGTTATGCCACTGTTTATGCATCTTTTTATTTCAGTTGTATTTCCTTTTCATGCATTGTACAAAAGAATGTTAATAAATAAAAGTTGTTGTTTTATTATATCTTGTCTCTTGCGTATTTATTTTATATTGCTTAGATACGCTTAGCGTATGTACTTCTGAGTATATACGTAGCGGACCGGCCGCGTCCCCTTCTCCGTACACTGGAAAGCGGGGCGTGACAAGAGGGTTCATCTTCAGGTTGTATTTCCGAAGACGTTGGAATACTACCTTCAGATGCTCCCAATGATCCTCGTGTGATTTTCTTTTTACCACGAGGTCGTCAATATAGCATTCGACGATTTCATGTATGAGGTCATCAAAAATCTTTGCCATGGCCCTCTGATAGGTGGCGCCGGCGTTCTTCAGACCGAAAGGCATTACTTTATAGCAAAATATGCCCAGCGGAGTCCGGAAAGCGGTATGCTTCTGGTTTTCGGGATGCATTTTTATTTGATTGTACCCCGATGAGCCGTCCATGAAGGAGAAAACTTCGTGAGTGGACGTGTTGTCTATCATCAGCTCAGTAACCGGTACAGGAAAATCATCCTTTGGGCAAGCTTTGTTGAGGTCTCAAAAGTCCATGCAGATGCGCACTGTCCCATTTTTCTTCATCACTGGGACGATGTTGGCAATCCAGTCAGGGTACTGAACTTCTTGGATGAAGCCGGAGTCGATCAGCTTCTTAACTTCGGCGTTGATGCTCATTTCAAGTTCGAGACGCATTCTTCTTGGTGCTTTCTTGACTGGCTTGACGTCCGAGGATATCGCCAATTTATGCACAGCTATCTCTGGATCTAGCCCTGGCATCTCGGAGTAGTTCCATGCAAAGCAGTCTTTATACTGCATAAGCATATCTCTTAGCGTAGCTACCTGTTCTTCAGACAGTAGCTCACTGACGAACGTAGGCCTCGGGTCGTTTGTCGTCCCCAAGTCGATTTTCTTTAGGTTGTCCGCAGTAGTGTGTATTCCATCTTCCAGCTTTTTTAGCGTCGGTGGAAACTCTGAGATCGGCTCATCTTCATCCTCATTTGCGAAGCACTAGGAGAGGTCATCCACATTATCGTGCTTTCCTTCTTCCAACAACGTTATCACGTGACAAGTGCGGGATCGCTTCCAAGACCGATGTCGATTCGGTTCTACTCTCGTCACATACGTTGCTTTTGGAACATACTTCTGTGGTGGGGTTACTCTCCAACTGCTGGATAGAGTGAACCTGCCAAGTTGATATTGGTCTTCGACCCAGTTTTTGAATGTGAAGCAATCTTCGAGAGGATGTCCTATCGCTCGGTGATAGGAGCAATAATCTGGGTGATGAACATCGTTTTCTTGATCGGGGTGTTTGGACTCCAGGAGCGTAATCATTTGATGTTTTATGACAAGACCGAATATCTTCCTTGTCTTGTCTTGGGGAAAAGAATATGCTCGACCCATCTTCTTTATAAGAGACGGATCCGGCTGCCCAATTCTCAATCGCGTGGCTTCTTGGACATGCTTTGTTGTTGTCGAACGTTTTTTTCATTCTTCAGTTTGTTTTTGCCTCCGCGTTGAGTCTTCCGTATAACGGGCTGGCGACAAAAAGCATTGTCATTCTCCGTAGTCTGCTGAAGGAGGCGCTGCATCCTGGCTTTCTCGTAGATGGCCATTTCACGGCTATGGTCATCCCGGACCTTTTGATCCATTTCCCTTATTAGTTTTTCCATCTGTTCTTCGAACGACGGACTTGGCACTTTCATGGCGGGACCTCGTTTTGGTTCAGGATTAGCGTCTTCTAACAGAGCATCTCCTTCTTCATCAAAGTCATGTATGACGTAGCAGCCATGGAATCGCTCCCGTCTCTTAGGTTGAACATATCCAAGCCCGATTGTTTCCATTCTCCCATTGGGCAACTTTCGCTGAGTTCCAGGGACGTTCCAGATCCTGTTGTAGAACTGAGCTTATCGAGCAGTTTGTTTGAAGGGTACCCCCTGGTGCCTCAACAGCCTTTTTAATTCTTCCGTGTAGTATCTGGGCAGACGGATGGGCTGGAGCCTGTCAAGCGTAGAATCGGCACCATGCCAGATTTATTTCTCTACTTTATTCTCCGTGGATCGATAAAAGAGGATCGCCTTTTCATCTTTCCGCCTGGGAGGGACGTAGAACGTCTGCAGCTCTTGTACACTATAGGTTTCGAGTGTGTCGAGTTCTTTGTAATGCTTTCTCGGGACCACGGCGATTTGCAAACTCTGATCATCTCCGGTGAAGGCCTGCATCGATGGGCGGACCGAGAACACTGCGTTGACCTTGTCTTCAGAGTCACTGCCAAAGACCAGAATAGGGGTAGACGGTCCCGGCTTGTTGCATTGGGGCAGTCCTGAATAGACTATCTCTTCTTCCTCCTCGGTATCGCTCCCGAAGACCGGAATAATGGTGATAGCTTTTTGCTTATTCTCCGGTTTATGGCATCTTTCCGTGTCTTCAAAGTCTGGTAAGAAGTATTTTGCATCTTTGTACTTTCGGATTTCATTCACGGAGAATGGGTTCAGCTCCCCTGTTACGGTATACTCGAAACCATCCTTGAAATACTTCATACACTGATGTTGTGTAGAAGGGATGATGTTATACTCGTGTAACCAAGGCCTGCCGAGCAAAGCGTTGTAGCAAGTCTTGGCGTCAATGACGTGAAACTTGATGTCAGTGACGAGCACCCCAAAGCGTAACGTCAGAATTACAGACCCGAGCGTCCGTGATGACTGGGAGTCGAATCCGGAGATAGTGATTTTATCCCGAGCGAGGTGCTGGATGCTCATGCAGATTTCTTTTAACATCCTCACATTTAGGAGGTTGACAGAGGACCCGTTGTCAATTAGGATCTTTCCTATCTTGATGTCATGGCAATACCCGGAGACATAGAGGGGACGATTGTGCTCGCATGTTCCGAGGAGGAGATCTTCGTCGCCGAAAGTGACGTCAGCAGTGTGCACTTCTTGCAGCTCGTCCTTCATCTTTTCTTCGGCAAGGAAAACTTAGAACTGCTCGGACTCTTGTAGTGCCTTAATCAAAGAATCTCTAGCTTCTTTAGATAGCAGAAGGGCATCGAGAATGCTTAGCTGCGAGGGTATCTTTCACAGGTGTGCCAGAACGTTGTAATCCATCTTGTTTTTCTTTGGCGGGTCCTTGGCTGTCAGCTCTTTGACGACTTGATCATCGAAGGCGATATCTTCAGGGACTTTTTCTTTCCCTTTATCTTTTTTACTCGACCCCTTGTTTGTTGGTCCGAGATTCTTTTCGGATAGCGTGCAATTACGCAGCTGAATGTTCTCGCCGCTCTTCGTCTCTTCTGCTTCAGAGATGGATTCCTTGAAGAGAGGGCCGAGGGCTATTTCTTCATCGGAATCGCTCCCGAAGGTGAGAACTTGCGATCCCTTGGTGTCAACCATGTGACAGTTGCCGACAGTTCTTCTGTGTTCATCTGTCGTATTCCTCTGCCGTTGGAGAGCTTCACGCTTCATCCTCTTGAAGTGTTGCATGTGAGCGACATACCCTTGCCACCATTTTTTAAAGGCCATGCATTCTTCAGTAGGGTGTGCAATCCTTTGATGGTATAAACAGTAGCTAGGATGTGCATCCGCTTCGTCAGGGTGTATCCTGCCGGGAGTGTTCCCTTTGGAGGGTGGCAGCTTCATTCCCATTGACAGGGCTTTAGCGAATCGTTTCCTCGTCTTAAGCTTACTTTTGTCTGCGGTGGATGTGCTTTGATCTGGGGGAGTGTTTTTACCCTTTTGTCCAATCGTCGGCGTTTGGCTTTTTCGAATATAGCCATTTCGCGCTCTTGATTGGCTTTGCTTTTCTGACGGGCTTCGTTCAGGAATACGTCAATCGTCTCGTCTGACGATCCTAGGAGTTCCGGTTCAGGATCTCCCTCCAGTTTCTCTGTATCAGGAGCTTCTTCACCATTCATTGACGAGTGAGAGATTACGTGGCAGCTCGCCACATAATCCTCAGGTTCATCTGACGAGTCTTCTTCCTCATCTTTGTCGCCATCTCCGTCTTCAAGGATGTAGTTGAGAAATTCTTGGAGTGTGACCGGGGTTCGTGCCTTCTGGTTATATTCTTCCAGCGCGTCTATATGTTTTTGCAGGTCCGTGCGCTTGTCATCAGGCTTTACGGACTTTTTGGTCTTCTTCTTCTTCTTTGAAGACTTTGACGACTGGGCCTGGGCGTTTTGACTATCGCTACCAATTCTTGGCGTCGGGCGAGGCTTCAGCATTCTCTCAATGACTTCGGACTCTAGCGAACTCTTCCACCTAATCGCCTGACATGCTTGGAGATCTTTCAGCATTCTTTTCGTTTTGGCTGAAATAGCGACCTCCCATGGAGCTTCTTCCACAAACGAGCACGATGCCCCCGGTGTGTCCGCCTTTTTAAGAGCATGCGGCTGGAGCGGGCTTACTTTCCAATTTTTGGATAGCGCGAATTTGCCTTGCTGGTACTGGTCCTCAATCCAACTTTTGAAGACGAAGCAATCTTTGATTGGATGGCCTACCACTTGGTGATAGGGGTAATAATTGGGATTGTTGGCATCACCGGGATGTAATGGGCATTTTGGATCCGGTAAGGTGATGAGCCTGTTGCGCACCTCCATCTCGAACAGTCTCCTCGTTTTATCCCGAGGAAACGAATAAGGGCGGTTCAGTTTCTCATTAAAGAATCGATGTCTATTGTCTTGGCGATCAGTTGGTTTTGGACCACTGGGCTGCTGCCGAGTATTGGTGACGAAGGTCGCTTTCCCTTTCCCCTTTTCGTTTCGAGGCTCCATCTTCGAAGAGGACGGTCTATGACCCATCTGATCCATTTGGGCCAGCTTGTCAATCAAGGCCTGGAAAGTAGTTGGCTTGAAGAACATCATGAACTGGGATATGGTCGCCTGCGGATCGAGGGTACCTACGAACATGCCTACTGCAGGAGCTTCCTCTATGCTATGTTCGCATTTTGACCATAGGTTCCGCCACCGGATTGCATACTGCACCCATGTCTCTCCCGGCTTCACCCTGGCATTGATCAACGCCGTGATTGGGGTGCGCTCGCTAGCGCTCGTGAAACGCTGTGTAAACAGTAACTCCATTTCTGTAAATGTCTTAACGGAGTCGTTCGGGAGCTCAGAGTACCATTCAAACGCTATCTCCGACAGGCTGCCAACAAACTGGCGAAGCAGCAGTTTGTCGTCACCCCTGGTGTTGCCGCACAGAGCCCTGAATTGAGCCACGTGTTGGTGTGGATTTCCCGTCCCTTTATATACATGGAATTTAGGGATCGTATATCCTGACGGGTACTTTATTTGATCGTACCAACCCGGATAGGGTCGTCCAGTTTTAACGATTTGGTTAGCCGTTTCGCTCGCCTGATGAGCTCGTATCTGTTGAGCTATATAGTTATCCAGGGCGGCTTTAGAGATCGTCTCCTCCTTGGCTGCTGAACAAGCTGGAAGAGGGTTCGATGTTTCCCCTCTGTCGTCTTTAAGGACAATTGGAGGGTCTTCGGCTGGAGGATCCGGCTGTATCATCACCCCAACCATATCTTGGAATAAAAGCGCCATTTGTTTTACATTGGCCGCCTGTTCCGCGGCCTCTTTGTCTTTCCTCTCGAGCATTCTTTGGAGGAATTCAGCATCAGTTTCCTATTCCTGACGCTGCTCCGATGATGTTTCCGGACTTTATTTTGGCCCAGTGAGTGCGGCCATCTTCGTTAGCATCTCCTGGAGCTTTTACTGTTGTTGCTCCTGAGCCTTTGTTATGGATCTGGTGAGTGGTCGATGGCCCGTAGAGATACGGCTATCTTCTTTTCCGGATGCCATATAAACAGTGTGCACCACCATTCCCCCAGACTTGGGGCGTTTAGATTCAGCGTCCTTGAAGTTCGTTGTGGACGCGGGGACTTTCTCCGGCCTTCCCCTTTTGTGAGAGGTCAAAGTTTAGGGAGCCGTTGCAGCGGGCATCCAAGTAGACGATACCTTCTGTGGTACAACAGGGTGGTCCTCTTCCCGTCGAGTCTTCATCTTCTTCTGTTGGCGGGAATAGTCATTGTCAATCACAGAATCCTGGACTCTCCGCCATACCTTGTGGATTTTGGAAGACAGCCGCTGAGGGGGCTGCTGCGGCTTCGCCTTTATGATCTTTTCAGCATGCGGGGGAGAATTTTTCAGCACGGCAGTTGGCGAATTCCTGCGTACCCTATTAAGTGGTTCGAAGCTGTTCCTAGTTGGAACAGCAGCATCTACTTCCACCGTTGAAGCTGGCAGGGTAAGTCCAGATGGGGAATTGCCCCCAGCTTTCCTCACTCAGTGCCAGTGGCAATGTCGAGCGTGTCGAGTGGGCGGGACCACCTCAGCTGTTGGATGAGCTTCTTCATGCCCCCCGCTTTGATGAGAGGCTGTTATTGGCGCCAGCCTGTCAAAGACTGACATCCGCTGGGAAGGAATAGTCAACCTATCGAAGGCCGACTTTCGAGTAGGGGAAGCAGTTTGGACGGCTTCAGCTGCAGCTGCAGCTGGGATAGCCTTCTCTGGTATTGCGAGCCTCTTCGTGGGCCCCTTTGAGGTTAGGCTCAGCCTGTCGAAGACTGAGGTATTAGACTTGGACGACCCGTTGAGAGGGGCCACGGTAGTGATGAGCCGATCAAAGACCGACTTCTTCGGAGCTTCTTGCAACGACATTGGGGCATTGAAGCTCATGGGTGGGAGCATGGTCCCAAAGAACAGCCCAGTGATGGCTTGCATCACCTGTTCCACTGGCATGGCGAAAATGGAGGCCATTTGGGGCCCATAGGTCACTCCTACAGCAAGGACGGAGTGGGAGTGATTGCAATTGTTGCAGTTGGAAGCCATTAATCTTCTGTTTTCTGCACGGAGCAAGACACCAAATCTTAGTACCTCGAATCCAGGGGCAACCATAGCAAATCGCGATTCGTTCGCGAAATACGACACACGATGTGTGGAGTGGAAAGAGGAAAATGTTCCACCGGGTGTGCCAGAATCTGTTCTCCGCCGAATAATGTGACCGGGACGTTGGGACGTCTGGCCTGAATTTTGGGGGCAGATACTATTTGGTTTTATCCGTCCACCTCTCTGAAGATGCCAAGTTGATTTATGACACCGTGTATCGAAGGTTTAGACGGATGCGGCCGTTGTAGCAGACTTCGTCAGATTACTCCTCATTTGAAGGGTTTTTGATTGTGGGGATGCTCTTCCCTGCAGGCGCAAGCCCCTACAGTTAATTATGCTACCGCATCACGGTAACCACTTTCTCCTTCTCAAGATGGTCACTTCGTGTCGTGTGTGTTTGTTTTATTTTTTGTTGCCCGTGAATTGTATACGTAGACTAATTTATGTTGTCGCCCGTAGGGCGTGGATTACTCCAAATTCGTATTTTCTTAGATTTGGGTTTTGGTTTGGGTTTAAGAATCGTTAATCTTATTTGAGACTAAGATCAACTTAAACGTTTGTTAAGGATACGTTAGTCTAATTTTAGACTAAGATCAACTTAACCATTTGGTAAGGATACGTTAGTCTAATTTTAGACTAAGATCTACTTAACATGATCATTTAGATCTAACAAAAGAGTATTTGGGCTCTATTGTTTTAGTTTAGAGACGTTACGGTCCATAAGTTTAAGGACATTATAGTCCGTGGAGTTTAAGGACATCATAATCCATAGTTTAGATACATCATAGTCTGTAGGGTTTAAGTACATCATAGTCCATGAGTTTAAGGACATCATAGTCTATGGAATGTCTGGTTGTCAGGACCCGTCACCTCTCTGAAGACGTTGAAGGATTACAATGACAAATATCAGAGGAGTGAAGAGATGTACCATTGAACCAATATTGGTTGGGAGATCTGTAGTCCAATTTGGGACTAAGATCAAAGATTTATGAGCATATGGGCATTAATCTGAATTAGGGATCTGTGGCCAACTTGGGCTCGGCCCATTCAGTTAAAATGTTGGACATTTAATTAGGCTCAGTCCTTTTTCATTTAACAATGCTGAGTATTGATTTGGGTTCT
This sequence comes from Agapanthus africanus, assembly GCA_030015575.1. Taxonomy (NCBI): domain Eukaryota; kingdom Viridiplantae; phylum Streptophyta; class Magnoliopsida; order Asparagales; family Amaryllidaceae; genus Agapanthus; species Agapanthus africanus. The sequence goes on from JASDDO010000004.1 coordinate 423,029,032, forward strand.
GACAACCGTTTTTTTTGTCTTTTATTGAGTGCTGAGCACTCATTATAGCTCTGGGGGTTTAATTTAAAGAACACATTATGTTCCCTCGGCGCACACGTGATGAGCACGTGATACGCTTGGCGCTGAGCGCCAGTCAATGAGCGCAGAGCGCTTCTGTTAAGTAGCGCACACGTGAGGATCACGTGGCGCACTTGGCGCTGAGCGCCAGACAATGAGCGCAGAGCGCTTCTGTTAAGTAGCGCACACGTGAGGAGCACGTGGCGCTTGGCGCTGGTCACCAGATTTGGAGCGCTAAGGTGCTTCTTATGAAGTAGCGCACACGTGAGGAGCACGTGGTGCGCTTGGCGCTGAGCACCAGACAATGAGCGTAGAGCGCTCCTGATCAATTTTGTGATCTGAGAAATAAGTTCTCGCTTACAAGAGACTTTGTCTCATGGTTCTAAGAACAAAGTTCTTATTTTTATAGAAGATGTTACAATCTCTTCTATTTTCTTTTGTAAAAGACTGTCTTTGTAGATCTATGATCTGAAGAGAATGAAATTCTTCTCCCCCCTTTTTATGATGAGATGCTATGATCTCTTTTTGTGAAAGACCTCTGTTTTATAGATCTATGATCTGAAAAAGAACTATGTTCTTCTTCCCTGATGAGATATTTTTTATCTCTCTGTTTTTACCTTGAAAAAAATTTCTTCTTTTTAGAGCTTGCTCTATTCTTTGAAATTTCTCAAAACTTGTGGGGAGGGGGGTTCCTCTCTATGAGACTTGAAGTTTTGGGTCCTTTATATAGTAGGCTGATTTGTTGAATCAGTTAAAGAGATCTTTTCTCTAATTGATTTGAGGATATTTCTCACCGTTGGATCTTTGATCCTAAGGCTTCTGATTTACAGAATGCAATCTTCTTGTTTTTAACAAGATTGGGAAATTTTTTCCCATACAAAATTTATTCTGTATTTTGGTGATTTTTAATCATCATTGGATCATTGATCCAACGGTGCTCTGATTTTCAGAGCATAATCTTTCCTGTTTGGAAAGATTCTGAGGAATGTTTCCTTAACAGAATTTTATTCTGGTCAATTGATAATTTTTAATCATATTCGTTGGATCTTTGATCCAAGGGCCGAGAACATTTTGTTCTATCGCTAGCGCTCACGTGTTTTGCACGTGGTGCGCTGCTTAGAGTGCAACGCTCTTAGCGCTAGCGCTCACGTGCTTTGCACGTTGTGCGCTGCTTAGAGTGCAGCTCTCTTAGCGCTAGCGCTCATGTGTTTTGCACGTGAGCGCTGCCTCAGAGTCTTTGACTCTTAGCGCTGGCGCTGCTAGCGCGAGCGCTCTCGTGCTTTGCACGTGAGCGCTGCATCAGAGTCTGACTCTTAGCGTTGTCGCTGCTATGAAGCGCCACTTCATTTCAAATTTCAAAATTTGAATAGAGCTTTGCTCTGATTGGGGAAACAGGGTGCTATACGCCATCCACCCGACTTCCCCCGTAAATATAAATATACTCACCTGCTAAACTCCTCGCTTAGCTGAAGTCGATGTGCTTCGTCGTCTCGGAAGTCCACGCGAAGTGCCTACAATCAATACACAATCGAAACGCAAATAATATCAATATCCGAAAACCGATACGGCATACGGTTCGCTCGTAGGTTAAAACCTATAGTTTCGCATGAAAAACACAACCAAATAACACTCGTCGTTGACGTTCAAACGCCACACGACGGAATCCAAATCAAATCTAAAAACCACGTTTTAGAAATCGAAAAATGAAATTCAGCAACTAAGGAAATCTATCTCATATTTTGACTAAGGTAAAATTAACCAATTCTGCACATCAGGTTGCTCTAGATATAGGATAAGGAAACTACAGAACAAAAATCACCACATTTCACCACAAAGTGGCCGCAACTTGCGGCCATATGGAATAAATCTGTGGCCAAGTCAAGAGGAAATGGGCTCGGGTTTCTAGGATGGGTCCCTGGTTGCTTGCACGTCTCTCTATAATCGCTAAATATTTTTCGGGTCATCCGGGTCAAAGCAGATCTCAAAATCCTAACACAATCACACAAAAATACGATATCGGCAAATTTCAAAGTTCGTATTTTGGGTTTATGTCTCAGGTCATGGCCAGGGAAACATCTCTAAAGTCTTTTAAACACTCACTACTGCTCAACTTATCATTTAACAGCAACTTATAATTTTCCAAGATCACATAACCTATTTATACCGATTTCTAACTAAACTAGGATATATATAACACAAATACTTAGCTGAAAGTGTATGGATTACCTTGTTTGGCCAACTAGAAAAATTCTAGAGTTGCTCAAAATCTTCAAAATCCAAACTTGATTGGTTCAAGGGGTTTAGAATTGATTTGTGCATGTTTTTTATGAAGGGTGCATAGGGTTTTGAGAAGGGATTTGAATTGTTGCATGGAGGTAGTGTAGGAATGAATGAGATGAAGAAATGGTGAAGAACAATGGAGAATGGGCAGCCAAGGCTCTCTCTCTCTCTCTCTCTCTCTCTCTCTCTCTCTTAGCCTCACTCTCTACTCATAATATCTCCCTTACACTCAATCTCTCTCACAAAACAAATATCTCATTTGTTTTACTCACAAAATATCTCATGTCATCAACTTCATATTCCATTCACACTCAATTCATTTCCTTTTCTTTTCTTTTCCTTTTCATTTCCTTTCTCATTCTCTATGTCACAAAACTCACAAACACACACATGCACACATGCACATGACATGGTGCAAATCATGAAAAATGCCAAAAATACGGATTTTATCCAAAATCCGATAAATATCATTAAAATAAATAAATCATTTTATTCTCCGATAAATTTCCAAATATTGGTATACACTTATACCACTTTACGAAAATCCCAATTTCGCAAATCGGGTAGTTTTCGCCAAATATATTATTTTAATATTAAATTTCCAAAAATAAAATTTTTTATTTCTGAAATGTTACAATCTTCCCCCCTTAAATAAATTCGGTTCCCGAATTTAAATTTAACTCCCCACATATTAAAACATTTTAATAATCAGCTCAAATCAACGGGACTCTGAAATCACGGAAGACACAGAAATACCACAGCGCATCCTGTGCGCCAGAATATGAGTATGAAACTCAAAACCGAACTCCGTCAAGCGTCACGCAAATTATCGGATTTGCACGCATATCATCGGAGTTACAATGGAGATACAGATCTCGAAATCCACTACCGAAATCCCATATGCACTAATCGAATACTATAATACATATATAGTACGCATCCTTAAAAAAACCATTTAAAAAAACTGAATAACTCATGCCAAATCTTTCTCAAATCGCCATGCTATGCGTAGCTCACGGTACAAGTGACAGATGCTCAAATATATGTTCCGCCGTTTTAGAACATCCCAAAAGATTTTTCCTTTGTAAACGTTCGTGTCGCTCACGGACACGTAAGAAATAGCGAGACTATAGCTTCTTTTCGAAAACCTCTTGTTAAACTTTTTATACATGCAAAGTACTCAGGTACTGTCCTCAGATCAGTCATGTTCGCTACTACATAATATAGTGCCCATCAAGAAAACAAAGTGCTCAAGAGCAAAATCAGCCCCAAAAGGCGTATCCAATAATCACGTACGTCTGGTGCGCACGGAAATCAAATCCAATACAAGTGCTACAATATGCACAAAAGCAAAATTAAGTGCAACGGTGTGCACGAAAACATCTGTCCAGTGCAACAGGTGTGCACGATAACAACATCTAGTGCATCTATAGTGCATGAAAATCTCAACCCAGTGCAACTAATATGCACGAATGAAAATCCCAATCAAGTACATCCGGTGTACACAAAATCACATCTCACATCATGTGCCCAACATGCGCAAAAATCCAAATCAAGTGCATCCGTCATGCACGAATAAAACCTAAGTCAAGTGCATCCAACGTGCACGAATAAAATCTCACTCAAGTGCATCTAATGCGCATAAAATCCAGTACCCAGTGTCTAATATGCGCAAAAATCCGACCCAGGCGCGTCAAGTCCGTAAAACATTTGGTGCGGTAGCATGCACGAATACGAACATCAAGTGCAAACGCACACAAAAACACAAATCTGGTAACACAAATGCTCAAGACATAAATCGGGTGCAACCAAGGCACGGAGTATAAATCCGGTGCAACCAATGCATGATATAACAATCTAGTGCAACAAATGCACGAAATACGAATCTGGTGCAACAAATGCACAAAATACAAATCGGGTGCATCCAGTGCATGAAAAAACAAATCCAGTGCATCAAGTACACGAAATACAAATCCAGTGCATCCAGTGCACGAAATACCCAATCCGGTGCAACAAATGCACAAGAACTCATCAATAACTCAAATGCATATAAAAGCAACACCGAGTGTACCAAGGTGTATAAAAATCATAAATGTGTGCAACTGCGTGCACAAAACACGTATCAATGCACTGTAAGCATATATGAGCTATACCGAGTGCAAAAATCAAATCAAGTGCGTACCACATGCACAAAATCAAATCAACCGTTTGAAATCCACGAAATCATAAACGCGTGCAGCCAAGGCACAAAACCGATATCAAGTGCAATAAATATGTACAAATCATAAACCAACACAACGGTGTGTAAAACATGTCTCAAGTGCAATAACTATGCACAAAATGTAAATACCCAGTAGGTGCAGCCATGGTGCATGGAAACAATATCAAAACTCCAATCCAAGCGATATAAGCGTGAAACTCGGATCACAACGCAAATCGCAACAAAAGACATTAAGGTACACTTCCTACAATGTCAGGAAAAAAATGTCGGTGCGCCCAAAACTGGCAGAGCAAGAACATCCGCTTGCCTCCTACTCACGGTCTGGCGTCCTCTGTCTCTGGGTTCTCATTTCTCAGCGGATTACCAATCTCGCAATCTATCGGCTCATCGGCCCGGTCAGGTATGCTAATGGAAACGATTCCGCTCTGGCACTCCACTGGTCATTGCTCGGCCAATTAGTAAGATCATTTGTAAAGCAGCACGTCACTGGCGTCGGCTTCTGGCCTTCTGAATACACGTGACACCACTGATCCTCGGTGCAAAACTTATCGCAGCAGTGTCCTAGAAGGAGCCTGCTCAAGGTCTCTCTCGATCTCGCCTATACCGAACTGTACGGAGGCTGGTACTCTTACAAATCTTTTCTCGCTTTCTGGACATCTGCGTTCTAAGCACAGCATTTCCTCGGAAACTGGCCGTATCCCAACGCCTCCGTATACATATCCGATCTCTAATCTCAACGGGGAGTAACAACAGCTCGTTAATATCTCGCACGAACCTCTTGCTCCACTCGTCTTTATTATCGTTCACTTCGATATCACGTCATGCTATTTGCGTACTGCAAATGTTCTCGGCTACAGTCAATCCGGAATCTCTCACACGGACTCAAAATTGCGAACTCGGTATCTTCATCACTCTCTAGAAGATATCTAGCCAAACACGTCCTCGGGAACCCGTCCCAATCATCGGAGGAATATTCCATACTCGTCCGTTCTCGATCAACTCACAAAGCATCTGGTGGGGTCCTCTATCTGAAGCTGGTCCACTTATTGATCTCATATCGGATCATCCAACGAACAACGTCATCTCTGGATCGATCTACTCTAGATCTGAATAAGATTCTCCACACTGGAAATCTTCAACTCAACCGGGCCTGCGTCGGCGCATCAAATCTGATGAATCACTTCGTCTCTCAACTCAAGATAGACTAGCTATCTCCTGTCGCATCTCTGCCTGAAAGCTCCAGCGATCTCAGCTCGTAAGCTCTGGAAGCGACATCACATCAATCTCAGCAAAAACTGGGTCACCTGTCAGCATGGTAGACGACATCACAATCTCTGAGGTATGCTGTATATCAACAGTCCTCTCACAACAGGCAGCCTCTAACAATGGCCCGATCATCCGGTACAAAACCGTACACTCGTCTCAAACGAGAGGTCACAACACAACACTACATCGATACGTTCCCATGTCACCAGAAAACACGATGGTCAGTCCCCGTCCACGATGAGCTCGCCCTGACGCATTACTAGCAGCAGCTCACTCTGTGCTCAAACCATGGTGATATGAACCTCAATCAAGCATCGACGAAAAATAGATCAAGGGATGAAATGAATCAATAGATTCAAAATGAATACATGATCATAAGGAGGAACGGAATCAGTGATAGTATGATCATGGAAACAAATAGAATCAAGGATCTCAAATGGATATATAATCAAGGGAACGAAGAGAATCACCAATCTCAAGATATGTACATCCTAAGGTCACTTAAGTGGAGTATCGTATCGTAAATATGCCGCGGAACATACGTACGGTACGTCACTCTACTCAAGTTGCCTACTACATCAATCAGGGTCAGCCTATGTAACGAAAGTTCGGGTCTAATCCCTCCTGTTCAAGTCTAAGTTCCGTAAGGTCAAGCCTAGGTTCCGAAATAGATTACGTCCCAGACTCCACATAGTCAAACCTAAACTCGAACTAAGGTTAAACCTAGCGCTCTGATACCAACTTTGTCACGACCCGAATTTAGTTCGTGACCGGCACTTAAATCACGCAACGTGTAAAGGCGCAACGTAAATTAAGTAAGCCGAAACCCAGAAATCTATACCTTTTTAAAATTTCGGGCAGCACCTCCCTCGAATATTTTGATCCAAAACAGATATACAACAATATAATAGGCATCCCCAAGCGGGAGCTAGCTCTTCGCCAATCGGCGGGGTCACAACCATGCAAGACAGAATATAAGTATACGACGTCCAACGGCGAAGATCAACACAAGGAATAAAGTAAAACAAGACATCAAACCCACCAAGCGAACATATAACTCATCGCTCATGTCTCGCAACTACAAGTCTTGCTAAGTCTTACTACTTATACAAATACTAGTTTCTGATTGATGGAGTTAACTAGATACAATAGGAATAATAATACAAGAGTGGCACGATCCAACATGTACCACCTACCAAGCAAATCACCCGAATACAGCTGTGTGCCAGCGATACCGCTACTGATCCATGCGGTCAAATTTTCTTAAGGGGGAATATTGTAACATTTTGAAAATTTTAGAAAATAAATAAATTTAATTAATTAAATAATAAAATGTTAATTTAAAAAGTTATTAAAATTAAATAGGACATTTTCATAAGTAGTTTATGAAACAAATAAAATTTTAAATTTAGTTTATAACAATAGTAAATTTCAAGGGTTTTAGTGAATAATTTAGCTTCATTTTAAGAAAAAGTGTGTTTATATTATAACATAGATGATGAGGGGTTTTGGTGAAAAGATTAGGTAATTGTGGAAATATGAAATTGATGAGGGTTTATATGTAAAAAAGGGTAGGACTTGGTTAAAATTAACTTGAACCCTTGGTGTATCATATCATCATGAAGACACCTCCTTGTTACACGAAAATACCACCCCTTTCATGCTCACACCTCCTCCTTCCTCTCATGCCACCTCCACCACATAACATGCACCTTATGCTTGCTCTACCTGCCTCCTCACCTATTTGCCTATGATACTCAGAAATTCTTTAGAAATCCCAACTGAAATAATACATTCTTCAGCCCCAAAACCAAAAATATTCTAAGTGTTCCTACCAAGAGAAAGAGAGCAATGAATTCCTTCTTTAAGTGTGCAATTCTCCAAACTTGTGATACTACAAACCATAGATGTTTCCACACACCATCCTTGAGCTGGTGTTCTCTTGTGAATCATTCAATAGGTATAAGCTCAACCCTACAGTTCTTAGTTCAATACTGTTTTTCTATGATATTGGTATATATCGTATTTTGATAGATTAGGCTCTGTTTATGAACCTGCTATAGTTTAAATGTAAATTAGAAAACCCAAACAGTGCATTAACCTTATAAATTGTACCTAGAATAAACCATAGGAAGACGAGCCCCTTTGCTCTGATTTTGGCCGGCGACACGAAGGAAATTTCCGATCTCGCCGGATTTCTGGTGGATTTGGACATTGTGGTTTTTAGGGTAGTTCTATAGAGATATATAAGAGTGTTTGGTATTGTTTAATTGTTTTAATTTAGTAGTATAAGAAATCTGGAAGCAAATATCAGTTTTGGGGTTAAGATTCTTAGATACGACACGGATATATCGTACCATGAGTTCTGTCATGACCAGGGAAGGGATAGATCAGATTAACTTAAGTTCTGTAACTCACTATATCATCACATAGCATGTTTAGTTGTGCAGTATCACAAACTAGGTTTTTGTGTTATCTACGTCGCTGTAAATAAATCTGGAACTACTAAGTAAAATCAATAGAAAAACTGGCAAGACCAAAAGTATAATGAGCCAATTAGAAGCCCTCACATAAAACCTGACCCCAAACTCTATACAAGATCCGGCGAGGTACCCTTGAAATCCGGCGACGCCGGCCCCCTGTGAGAATTTTGGTGTTGATTCTTCTTCTGTAGCTTTGAGTTGGCATTTTACAAGTCTCTGTATTGTTTGTGTTGTCTAAATATTTATACAGTAAAATCTGGGAACGTTTTAGAAATGGTTTTATTAAATTTCAGATATTTACGATACGGAGTTTTCGTATTTTGATGTTGCAGCTGAATCGTTGACGTTTATACGTTAACGACGGAATTATGTTGTCGTTTTTGGGTTAAGTGTGCTGTAGGTTCTGACCTACGGGCGTTTAGCTTGTTATTTTGGTTTTAAATATGCTATTTACTTCTATGCGATTTAAATACGAATATAAGTACGATTCGAGGATTCCGAGACGGAGTTGGCGATGTAGCAGTATGGATTCAGCGAGCTTTTAAGTTGGTGAGTAGATTTACATCTACTGGGGAAGTCGGGTGGATAGCGTATAGCACCCCCGCAACCTTACAAATAGTATTATGATATCTAGTTAGTTTAGTATTTATTCAAGATATTTATATAGTATCGCATCTAGTATGTCCTTCAATTTCATACAGTTTCATACATAATTATAGATGAGATACAGTGATATGATATGGATATGGTTTGATGGATTTGTATGAGGGATCACGCTAGACTTGAGATGATACAGATACAGTGATATGATGAGATATAATACAAGGATTTATACGTATTGGAAATGATGAACTTTGTATGCTGAATAACGGCCAATTTATCCTTTGACTCGTAGAGTTAGATTATATTCCGTTTTAGGATGTAATACTTTTGTGAGCTATATTCTTTTAAAATCTACGATTCGTTTGTCTTTTAAATAAAATACCAGGATGCGTGCCAGTTTCTAAAACGGATATCTATTTTAAAACTAGGGCAGCTTCCTTATTTCAAAGTTAACGTTTCGATCATTTCTAAAGATAATGGTATAGCTCATAGCAAGTAATTACAATAGTTACATTTAGATTACTTTACATGTTTACATTATATTATCCATATTATACGTTTCTGCGTTACGCACACTCTGATAGAACACTGCACAAATACCAATGAGTACTATGCTGCACAAGCACGTGAATGTATGTTACACTACACCTCATTGGTACTGCCATATCACTGTAGAACCGTGTTGTTATATATGTATTAAAATAAATAGGTTGTTACACCGTAGAACACTTGCACAAATACTAATGATTGCCATGTTGCATGAGCACAGACGCGCATGCTACACTACACATCATTAGTAATGCCATGACACAGTAGAATTGAAATCTATATTTATGTGATATAATTACGTAGTCTTCTTTATTCCTGTTGTAAATTACGATTATTAGTACTATAAATGCTGTATTTTGATTCTTTGGATTTTCTGGGTATTTTACTCCTGATGATATATATCGGTGGTATGGGACACTGTTATATATGTATATATATAATATATCATCAATATAATCTATACAAGTATTCTTATTTCTTACTTGATAGTTGGATATGATGAGTTAAACGTCCACCATGAGTTTTGTGTTTTCTGATTCTGATTCCGACCCGAGTGGGGGAGCTATACGGCTTCGGACTGGTTATTATCCGGACTGAGTGGGGGAGCTATACAGTCGGATACATGGTGGACCCGGTCGAGACCGAGGGGAAGGATAGCCGCATTTGTAGGCGGGGAGCCTGGCGGGGAGCCTAGCGAGGATACTCGATACCGGAAATAGAAATGAGCACGGAAAATATCTAGGGGATACTAACCGGGGTTCGATTGGGCACGGCAGATATCCAGGGGATATTGATCGTAGCCAGGATATCGGGTGGCGATCATCTGTTGAGATGGTGTCTACGGTATCTGCATTTACGTGTTGATGCTGGACACGAGAGATTTCGGATTTCGATGTCGATGCTGGACATCTATATATATATATTGATATGATCATTATCATAAGGTACACGGTTAGATATTATTTATTGGATTCAACCAGGACTGATCCGGGAGACAGTACCTGCATATATTTGTACAGACATTCATGATTTTGACTCATATGATATTGAGACATTATACTTGGGATTGCATGATAGTTAGTATTGCACATATGCAGATCATATAGTATATTGGTACAGATTATGACAGGACTATACTTATGACCTAGGTATCGTCATGCATTTCGATTTCTCCCTTTAGATGTACTTTTATTCACTGAGTTGGCAACTCATCCCCGTTGTGCCACAGTTTCTTGCAGGTTTTATTGCTTGAATTATCAACGACTTGGGCACACATTCTTTTCGGGGACTGATTGGTAAGTGGGTTATTATTGTATCATACTCACTCTTGATTATTCATATATTTTTGTATCTAATGGAAACTCCATCAACTTAGAAATGGTATATTATGGACTTAGAAGCGGGACTTAGAGTTTATGTGTGGTGATGTCACACTCTTTAGAGTCGACTTCTGATATAGATTGTTGGTTGCTCCATCGTTTGGACGTGGAGACTGGCTTCCGTTGGGATGCTATTTTATTATGTTGTATCGGGTTTTTATAAAAATGTAAAGGAGGTGATATCAAGTTTCAAAACGTCATAGATGCTTTTCAAACATACTTAGTTAAATTTACATGTTATTTTAAAATGATTTTATCGGATGATTATTTAAACCTCACCTCCAATAATTTCAAAAAGGGTTTAGATTCCGGGTTTTGCCTTACTTGAATCGCGTCGATGTCTTTAGATGTCACATGATTTAAGTGCCGGTTACGTGCCACATTTGGGTTGTGACAGGGCGCTATGAGAATTACTCCAGTTATGATACAATTGTCAAATACAAAAACCGTTGTGTATCCTAAGTACACAATCAATTGCATAATCGTAGTGCAATATCGGTGCACACGACCAAGCGAAAATTCTTTTATATAAATCAAATCTATAACATATCCTATCAAGTGCGAAGCATGAAAACAAAATCAACCCTAATGGGTTTGTATGTACATCTCAAACCACACGTCACGGGGTGCATGAAAAACAAAACAGCGCTAAGTGCAACAGGCGTGCACGAAACGATTATTCACTGCATCCACTGTGCATGGAACAAAAGTGTACAATATAGTATCAAGTGCATCGGAATACACAGATCAACATCAAGTGCATCAGAGTGCACAAAATCAAGTATACCTAGGGTATATATATATATATATATATATATATATATATATATATATATAATCTTTTAACCATGTGTATCTGATGTGCACAGAAATATCAGTGTAGTGCATCCGATGTACATAACACTCCAATCGAGTGTAGTCACCTCGCACGAAAATCTCAACAAGTGCACCTGGTGTGCACAAAACATAAATCAAAGTGAAATCACTGTACATGGAAATCTCATCAAGTGCACCTGGTGTGCACAAAGCATAAATTGACCCTCAAATCCTCAAAGATGAAAATATCAAAATAACGGACGTTGAGTTGTCCCTTCTTTAACGTCGAAAACGAAATGTTTTAGATCATAAAAACGCAAATCAAACTCAAATAACATCGAAGCATATTCTCTTCAATGTCAAAATGTGTTTATACCACCGGAATTGGCATAGCAAGGATTACTATTTGCCGTCTGCCGCGTTCTAACGTTCTCTGTCTCTAAATTCTGGTTTTTCTTGCGGATCCCTAATACTATGGCTTCTTTATGCAATCGTCCGGTGAGGAGCAATGACACTATTCTTCTTATTGCTGATACATCCCATCACATCTTCTTGGCCAGTAGTCCCGTCTCTCGTAACACAACATGTTGATGACGGAAATCTCTATCCTCTGTTTGTGTGCTAACAACTGATCCTGGGTCCAATCTTACTTATTATCAACTTTCAAAAGGAACCCCTTCAAGTCTCCTACTGATCTCAACTATCCAGCCTGCCCGAAACTAACACTCATTTCTGAATCCACTTTCTCTTTAGTAACGACTGTCATTCCTTAAGATTTTCCCTAACAGTATGGTCGTACTCGCTTCTGCATTTGCTTTGAATCTTGAACATCGGCGGTGAAGAACAACTGTCCACTAAAACTCTGCATCAATCTCCTATTTCATAAATTTCCAATATCAACCACTTAAAGAGCGTATCTCGACTATCCGACGAGTTGCAAATTATGCTCGATCATGACCTTGCCCGGAGCCTTACAAGATTTCCAAAAACACGAATCCGGCATTCCTGATACTCTGTAGAAGAATCTGACTAAGCTCACATTCGAAAACTCGTCCCATTTTGTCGGAGGAAAACTTACTGTACGATCTCTCTCTCAAGCGACTTGCATCTGGTCTGAGCAAGACCCAACAGAAGAAGCTAACTAACTTCCTCGACTTCACCTCGGAGTGCCACTATGGATTAAAAGTCCTAACCATCCCACATCTGAACGACTACGACTCCTTCTGATCCATCTACACTTGTAAACATCGTCAACTTTTAACTTCATGAACTCTGGAAGCAACATCTCGATAACTTCAGCAATGATTGGTACTGCTGTCTGAACAGTAGGTGACACCACGATCTTCGAAGAGGGAAAAACATCACGCCTCAAGTCCAGCTAATCTCCATCAATGACTCTACAATCTGGTGCGGATCCCGAAAAAACTCGCTACCATATTAGAACTCGATCAATATCAATAAACGACTTGTCTCTATATCATCGGAATGTCACCCTGGTCAGTCCTTATCCCAGACAAGTCTGCTCTGACCGTACCTCTAACTGCGGTACTCTCGGCTTCCATAAACATGGTGACCGGAACAATCAATATGCCTTGACGATGATAGATCAACGGAATGAACAAAAGGAAAATCTCAAGATATAAATCCTAAGGTAACTTAGGCGGAGTATCATATCGTAAATATGCCGCAGAACATATGTACGGTACGCCACTCTACTTAGTACCTACTCCATCAACCAAGGTCATCCTACATAACTAAAGTTCGGGTGTAAGACCCCCAAAGTCAAGTCTACGTCCTATAAGGTAAATCCAGATAACAAAAGTGCATGTCTAGATCCCATATAGCCAACCTAGACTCGAACAAAGGTTAAACCAAACGCTTTGATACCAAGTTTGTCACGACCCAAATGTGGCACGTGACCGGCACTCAAATCACGTGACATCTAAAGACGTCGACGCGGTTCAAGTAAGCCGAAACCCGGAATCTAAACCCTTTTTGAAAATATTGGAGGTGAAGTTTAAAATAGTCATCAGATGGAATCAGTTTAAAATAACATTTAAGTTTAACTAAGTATGTTGAAAAGCATCTACGGCGTTTTGAAATTCGACAACACCTGCTTTGCATTTTTGTATAACCCGATACAACATAATAGTATAAATAGCATCCCAACGGGAGCTAGCTTCCACTCCCAAACAGTGGAGAAACCAAGCAAACAATATACGACGCACAATGGTGAAGAAAAGCGAACAAAATCAATAATATAAAATGGTCGACTCCAATGAGTGCGACATGACAACACACAAACTCTAAGTTTCGCTTCTAAGTCCACAATATACCTTTTCTAAGTTGATGGAGTTTTCACTAGATACAAGAATATATGAATAACCAAGAGTACGATACAATAGTAACCCATTTACTAATCAATCACCGAAAGGAATGTGTGCCCAAGCCGCTGATACTCCAAGCGGTAAAACCTGCAAGAAACTGTGGCACAACGGGGATGAGTTGCCAACTCAGTGAATAGAAGTACATCTAAAGGTAGAAATCGAAATGCATGACAATACCTAGGTCATAAGTATAGTACTATCATAATCTATACAATATACTATATGATATGCATATGTATCATAATGCAATACTAACTATCATGCAATCCCAAGTAGAATATCTCCATGAAAATAACCTATATCTAGGTATAAGCCCAATGTAACCGAAAATATGTATATATAAATATCTTCTTTAAAATAGCCACGGAATCGATATGTCCCGACATAAAGCAGATGTGATAGTATGAAATATTATAGATATCTTTTTTTAACATACGTCCTGCTATTTTAATGAATAGTGTTAAGAGGTTTACAATTTAAAAGATTTCAGTGTCATCCCAGACACGTTAAAATAATGAGGCTATAGCTCGATTTGAAATCCTTTTTATATGCAACTACTCGTAAAAAGGTATGCGGTTACTGTCCCTCGGGTCAATCCTAGTTGGCTACTATGACTATGATATAACTGTGTACCTCATGATAGCTACATAACAATATATATATATATATATATATATATATATGGATGTTCAGCATCGACACCCGAAACCAGAAATCTCTCGTATCCATCACCGACACGCAAATGCTCAAATCTCTCGTGTCCATCACCGACACGTAAATGCAGATACCGTTGACACCATCTCAACAGATGATCGCCACCTGATATCCCTGGCCCCGGTCGGTATCCCCTGGATATTCGCTGTGCTCAATCGAACCCCAGCCAGTATCCCCTGGATATCTGCCGTGCTCGTCTCTATCTCCGGTATCGAGTATCCTCGCTAGGCTCCCTGCCTCAACTGCGGCTATCCTGCCCCTCGGTCTCGATCCGGGTCCACCATGTATCCGACTGTATAGCCCCCCACTCAGTCTGGATAAGTAACAAGTCCAAAACCGTATAGCCTCCCACTCGGTTCGGAATAAATACTCAGAAAACATAATGCTCATGGTGGACGCCAACTCATCATATAGAAAAATATCAAGTAAAGAATGAGAATACTTGCATAGATCATTCTGATGATATTATATATATATATACACACACATATATAACAGTGTCCCATACCACCGATATATATCATCAGGAGTAAAATATCCAGAAATCCATAAGAATCAAATACAACATCTATAGTACTAATATTTGCAATACACAACAGGTAATAAAGAAGGACTACGAAATTAGATCATATAGGCATAATGATATCAATCCCACTGTGTCATGGCACTACTAATGATGTGTGGTGTAGCATACGCGTCTGTGCTCGTGCAGCATGGCAATCATTAGTATTTGTGCAAGTGTTCTACAGGTGTAATAGCCTACTCATATCGACATCTATATATGCAATATATCATAACGGTCCTACAGTGACATGACAGTACCAATGAGGTGTAGTGTAACATAGGTATACGTGCTTGTGCAACATAATACTCATTGGTAGTTGTGCAGTGTTCTATCAGAGTGTTCGTATTATGGAAACGTATAACATTGATAAATATAACGCGAACATGTAAAGTAAATCTAAGCGTAACTGATAACTGTAATTACTTGTTATGAGTTATACCATTATCTTTGAAAATGGAACGAAACGTTGGTTTTGAGATAAGGAAGCTGCCTTAGGTGAAAATAGATATTCGTTTTGGAAATTGGCACCGCATCCTTGTTTTTGTCATATAAAAGAGAAACGAATCGTAGTTTTTAAAAGAATATAGCTCACACAAGTATTATATCCTAAAACGGAATATAATCTAACTCTACGAGTCTAAAGGAAAAACTTGGTCGTTATTCGGCAAACGAATCTCATCACTTCCAATATATATTTTTTCTTATATAATATCTCATCGTACCACTGTATCTGTATCATCTCAAGTACGGCGTGATTCCTCGTACCAATCCATCAAACCATATCTATATAGTGCGGATCTAACATCACGTACGTACCTCATTTAAAAATATGTATGAAACTATATACAAATGAAGGACATCCTATCTATAAGGTTGCGGGGGTGCTATACGCCATCCACCCGACTTCCCCCCGTAGATGTAAATCTACTCACCAACTTAATGAGCTTTCTGAAATCCATGCTACTATATTCGCCAACTCCGTCTCGGAAATCCTCGCGACGGCACCTATTTTCGTATTTAAAACCATATCGATGTAAATATCATATCAAAAATCAAAACAATGAGATAAGCATCCATAAGTTAGAACCTACAGTATACTTAACCCAAAAATGTCAATATAATCCGTCGTTAACGTATAAACGTTAACGGTTCAGCTGCAGTATCAAAATACGAAAACTCCGT
Organism: Agapanthus africanus; assembly: GCA_030015575.1. Taxonomy (NCBI): domain Eukaryota; kingdom Viridiplantae; phylum Streptophyta; class Magnoliopsida; order Asparagales; family Amaryllidaceae; genus Agapanthus; species Agapanthus africanus. The sequence continues at coordinate 423,045,534 of JASDDO010000004.1, forward strand.
ATCATAAATATCTGAAATCTGATAAAACCATTACTAAAACGTTCCCAGATTTTACTGTGTAAATAGTTAGATAACACAAACAATACTAGAGACCATAATCTATCCAAAATAGGCCACAGAAGAAAAACCAACACAAAAGAACACAAGGGGACCGGCGTCGCCGGATTTTGTGGGTATGTCACCGGATGGACTAGGGAGTTTGGGGCTCGTGTTTTGAGTGAAGTTCTCTAGTTGTCTCATATAGTTTTGGTCTTGCTAGTTTTTCTAGTGATTACAGATAGTGGTTTCAAATTCAAATTCAGTATGCTAAATGTCACAAAACTAACCATTTTTCTAAACTGCACATATATAAACTGATATTAGCTTCCAAATTTTATATACTGGATAACTAACAAAACCAACAATACCAAACAACCCAAAATATAAACAGAGAGATACCCCGAAAAACTCAACACCCCAATCCCCTAAAAATTCGGCGAGCTCGGATTTCCTCTATGTGTCGCCGGCCAAAATCCGAGATAATAGGTTCGTGTTCCTATGGGTTATTCTAGGTCCAATTTACAAGATTAAGGCACTGTTTGGGTTTTCGAATTTTCATCTAAATTATAGCAGATTTACACAGAGCCTATATTCACCCAAAATAAGACATTTCCGATATCCGATTTCTACTTTAAAACATTTACAGGACTAAAATCCTACAGAGTTTAAGTATTATACCTACAGCAAGATTGCTGAAAGCCTTCCTCCAAGATGCATAAGCTCCAAGATCCTAGCTTGGTGATGGTGAGAAACCTTAGCACCTAGTTCTCTCATTCTCTTATCTTTTTCTTTTTTTCTATTTCTTTGTTGTTCTAGGATGTTTTCTTCTTTCCTTTCAGTTTAATTTTCATTTTTAAAAGGTATATGAACTGAACAAGATAAGGGGAGTGAGTGAGGGTTGTAGGAGGAGGTGTCATCAAACAAGTGGTAGTTTCATGCAAGGAAGAGGTGTAAAGAGAAGAAGGAGGAGGTGTGAGCTTGAGGTTCAGTTTGAGTTGTGGTGTGTGTGAGGTTTAACTAACCCTAACCATGACCTAACACCTTTACAAAAAAACCTTCACACAATATCCAATTTCATAATGGAGCTAAAAATTTCACTAAAACCCCCTCATGACACTTCTTATTGTCAAAACAAGCTATTTCTTTACAAATCTATTCTACCACAATTTAAAAGACCCTCTTATCACAAACACAATTAAAATAAAAATTTTAATTAAATAAATAAAATAATTTATTATCTGAAATATTTCAAAATGTTACAGCGCACTGGATCGGCTCCCGCCGGGACACGATCCCCGCCTCCGGGGCGTTTGATGGCTTGGCCTTCGTGCAATCTGCCCTATGCCACTCGATGGACACCAGCCACTCCTCTCCTTTCGAAGAACCGACGAAGATGAACTTCTCTTTCCACTCGTGAATAAAAGAAGGGACGACCACTACTCCCGACCCGGCCGCCTTACCCTTGAGCTTCTTAAAAGAAAGGTATACATAACTCAACTCATCCTTATGGGTACCCGGATGGTTCTTATAGCAGAGAAAGGACAAGAGAAGCCCTAGATTGAAGGGTATCCGATTGATTTTAAGCCGGAACTGGAATTTGAGGAGAATCCTCCACGAATTCGGTGCTAGCTAGCTCGGGGCGAGTTAAAAATAGTGAAGGACCGCACAAATCTCGGGCGAGAAGGGCAGACACATCCCAGCTCGGAACGCTTCCAAGTACAGAGCAATCTCATTACCTTGTACTTGATCTGCCCGTTCACCCTCCCTGGCCAGATAGAGCGTGTAGTCAATGTTGAAACGAGTCTGTATGTCGGAAAGCTCGTCCAGCCTGTTCAACGCCGAGGCAGCGTCACGAGTGTTCTTGATACGCACCTAAGGGGCCTTCTTGGCCTTTCGACGACGTGGAATAAGGGAATCGCACCCTTTGGGGGCGAACCCGACATGGAGGAGGAAGAACTTCCTCCGCTATCAGAAAACGAGAAAGACTCATTAGACTCGGTTCAGAAGTCGAAGCATCATCATCTGGCTCTACCTAACTACATCTATTAGAGGATCAGAGAAAGACATCTGACCCGATTCAAAGGAAGAGGACCTAAAGAAGGGTCTGAACCGTGGATCCGACCTAAGAGTGGGAGCGCCAAGCAATCCACAGACGATAGAAGGTAAAGGTGTTTCTTGGGGATAAGCCGCCCATATTTTTACACTCAGCAAAGGCTATCCAGCGGCCCAAATCCGCTCCTGCCAAAACGAAGCATTGCGTCCAACGATCCAGATGACCCCACATGGTAGCCAACCACTGGACGCTTCCCCCTCGCGCGGATCCGATCGGCTGAAGCGACATCTTACAATCCGCCACCCGATTGCGGCCACGGGCATGAAATCGACGGTTGGCATGTTGCCACGACGACCCGAACAAGCGAAGCGACGTCGCCATGATGGCGCCGCCCTCTCAGTGATCCGCTGATGTCATCGAGGATACGCGCGAATATTAAGGCGCACGGTAAAACGCCACGTGGACTCGGAGATCGAAGAGACTGTAACAATTAGGATTATGTTAGTAACTAATTATATTTAATTAGTGAAATTCTTTAATAAAAGTTTACCAAGTTGACTTTCAAATATTTTATCAAAATTAATAAGCATTTTTCTAGAATTTTCCTAAGCTTGCATAAATATGTGCATGCAACCTAGGGTTAAAAATTGGGTTAAACCATGTTTAGGCAACCATGGTGGCCTAACCCCTCTTGTTAGGCTAATTAGTTTTAAATTAAGAATTTGATTTTCTAAAAATATAAAAGGATTAATATTCTTTTGGGGTTGACTTGGGTTGAGGAGAGAGAGGGCATGATAGGTGTCATGTTAGCTTTGATAGAGAGAGAAAATGGTGGCTTAGGAAGGGTCACACCCACTTCACTTCATAACTTTTTCATAGCCTCCACACTCTCCCTCTCACTCACATCCCTCACATCTCTCACTCACACATACTCTCAAACTCACCCTCTCACTTAACCTACATCAGCACTAGCTGCTGCTACCTCAGCACAAGCATCACAACAAAAACACATCAGAACCTTTTTATCAACAAGCATCAGCTGCATCAGCAGCAGCAACACTCTCTTTCCAAACAGCCCTTAACTCTTTTCTACACCCAACAGCTGCACAAGCAACAACAGAAGTTGTAGCAGCAGCAACACCACACAACACACCCTCCTTAACAGCAACAAACACAACAACACAACAAGAAAAGTAGCAAACAACAGCTTCAGCCTTAAACAGCTTCAGCAATTCCAGGCAGCAGCAGCAGCACCCCATCAAGCTCCACCCCTCTTCTTCTTCTCCTTCTCCTTGTTTGTGAGGTTCCTTGTGGGGTATAACTTCTAAACTCCTTCCTTATTTGCTTAGTTGTGTAGAATAGCTTCGATTAGCGATAATTTTACGTTTTTGTGCTTGGTTGGGTGATTTTTGTGAAAATGTGGTTAAGTGAGGTTGGTGTTGGGTAGACTAGCCTAAGTAAGTGTTGTTGAGGCCAGGTTAACCTAGGATAACCCCAGATTACACTAAAATACCTTCAGTTTTCAGATTGTACCAAACTTGACGTTTTAAGCAAAAACATGGCTTTTTGAGATCTGCTGTTACCCGTGTAGGTTCAGAATAAAATTGATTGGACCATAGCCTACTGGTGACACCCTGACCCCACCACCAGAGCCCGACCCCACCACTTCAACCCGAGGCCGCCGAAATATTCGTTCTGTCCGCAATTTGCGGCCAGACTAGGGGGTTAGGGGCTAGGGTTTTTGGTACAGCTGTCTGCTACATTTTGTGGGTCCAGGGTATATATAGTTTTGTAATATTCTAACCTGGGTAAAATCTGGGACTGTATGTCATTTTCTGGTAATTTATTCTGCGCGATACGCGAGTGGATTCTGTGATTCAGCGTATCGCGGCGTATCGGATTGAGTTCTGGACACACACACACGTTCCAGAGTATCGCGCGCACGCGCGTTAATTCGCAACGCGAGTTTCTCGTTTCGTTCCGATATTGCGTTTTACGAGATTGTGATATATTGGAATTCTTGTGTTAATTCTAGGTTTGCAGGCGGGTACGTCAGACGCCGCCAGGAAAGGGAAGCAGGTGGTCGGCTATACTTAGCACGCGACCAGGTGAGTAGATTTAACATCTACGGGAAAATCGTTTGTATGGCGTTAAGCGTCAGGGCGTAATAGGATGTTAGTTTTATGTGTTCATACATGCATACTAGAGTAGAATACCGTCTTATATATATAGAACTGGTAGTATAGAACACTGCACTGTCACTAACGGTCCAAGTTGCACGAGCACGATTTATATGCTACACTCACACCGTTAGTGATTGCCATGATACTCACATTATAGGATTGCTATAAACCTCATGTTTGATTCTGCTTATTTGATGTTGTCATGATTTGCCACCTACTATCATATGGACATTCATACCATGCACACTGTATATGCACTTTCGTGAGTACCTTCATTGATATAACCCTACTTGGGCGCATATACATCATATGTCTACAGTTGTGCACATGTACATTGCTATATTCACTTTGCATACCTATCCATGCACACATCCATACCGATACACATATTCATATGCTACATACATGGATGATATAGACTTGTTTTAAAAACCAAGGGACCGCAGACGTTATTCTCAAAACTAGATCTTTCAAAAGAGCGGTTTTCCCTTTCTTTTACTCTTAGCGTCATATGACATGTTGCATGGATTACGCATTGTATTTGATTATGTGATTTCTGGATTTGGGAACCGGAGTACTAATTTAAGAAAATACGCACTGTTAAAAACCCGGTTTCCCTTGAAATGATATTTTAGTGCGTCCACCATGAGTTTTCTCGGTTCCAGAGAGCTTGTGTGAGTATACCCGATTCGAGGAGAGGTAGGCACCGATTGCGGGTACATCGTGGACCCGGTACGGTACCCCGGGGCGAGAAGACTCGTATTGTTAGACGGTGAGCCCGGCGGAGGGACTACTGCCTACCGGTGATTGGTTAGACTTGGCGATTATCCGGAGGATACCGACCAGAGTCGATAGATGGATACGGGACGACGCGTACTGCCGAGGGCCGATTCCGCAGACGGAGCCCGTGGGCAGATCCGATGGACGGACGCCCCATACTGGAGTATTTGCGTGTCGATGCTGGACACGGTTGATTTTATGAGATTTGGGTGCCGATGTTGGGCACTCACGATTGTATGAGATTCACAGGATTTGAGGGCCGATGTGGATGACGGCGCCTGAGTTTTACTGGGAATTGGGTGTATTGATGGACACCGGTTATTTTTCCACGTTGATATTCCGTGTAGACACTATTTATTCCCATACTCAGCATTTAGTATTGACATCTCATCATGTACCTATTGTACCTGATATAGTACACATGCCATACATGATTATCGCATACCCTGCTCATGCTATATAGGGTTGTTAGATTCCATATCAGACATGATTATTGCATACCTTGCACATCATATGGGGAGACTTTTAGATTACATTTGCTGCCAGATATGAGTAATCAGTTCATCATATAGATGTTATCTGTTGGCATAGATTAGAGTATCACAGTACGTGCATACTCGCGATTACCTTTATATGTTATCTACTATTCACGAGTTGGCAACTCACCCCCGTTGTGCCACAGTGCTTGCAGGTTACCCTTGGGAGTAGTCGCGGCTGGCTGTTTACCGCACCTTTTGACACAGATACCATTGCTGAGGCGTGTTAGCCCTTTTGCTATTAGGTGGGTTTGTACGGTATCTGTTTACTTTTCAGTTGCATCTTGATGCATCTAGTACTCTCCATCTACTTTCATGTATTGACTTAGAGACAGTTGTGAGGACGATGTATGTTATCTGTACTCTGGTGTCGAGCTCGTTGTGAGCCGACTTTATTCATGCAGTTTTACCTCTTATGATATTTGTTTTCACTTTACTGCTCATTCTTCGCTTCGGCGTCGTATATTATGTTGAGGTGATTTCTCCGCTGTTGGGCGCGATTCTCCTATTGTGATACTCTATTTATTTCACATGTTACTTTTAATTATATCTCGCCTTTTACCCGATTTCGGGACAAACTTTTGAAAAGGAAATGTTGTTAAAATGATTTGAATAATAACTTGAACCAAAAAGGATTGCTACTAAGTAACTTAAAGTTTTCTAAATGTTTTAACACTCCAAATTTTAATGGTTTTGTTTTCTGGGTTCGGCTTACTTAGTCATGTTACGCCTGTAGGTGTTGCATGGTTAAGTGCCGGTCACGGGCCGAACTTTTGGTCGTGACAGAGACACAACTGCCAAACGCCATGTCGTTTCCGAATCCTCGACACTAAGCTGAACAGAGAAAACCGAGCAGACCACTCTCGACCCGATCCATAAATAGGTCGGAACGGGAGTGTGGGGCTAATCATGATACTCACAGTTAGGTATTCCCTGGATCTTGACACATAGCAGATGACATACCCTCCGTGCACATTACCTAGATTCCTGGGGGCTGCCAAACTATGATAAGAGGACATTCCTCGGTGCCTTGCCTTCGAGACTCCGTCCGAGGAACGGGTTCCGACCTTACAGGGCCTCCACCTTGGTGCATTCCTCCTTCAACCGACCACTGGGAAATAGCTCGTCTCCGAGCTATCCCAGGACTGAGTTTACTCAGCCTCCTTTGCCGCCCCAACCAACTCAGGAGTGGTAGCACAAAGCTCGAGCTTTCTCGGATTGAGCTTCCTCGACTTCCATTTACCAAGCTTCCTTGCTCGTCTCCGAGCTATCATATAGCTGAGATTCCTCAGCGTCCCTGTTTGGCCGGTAGCACGAAGCACAAGTGCCTCCGTAACGGCTCCGTGTATATCGCCACGACAAGATCTCCACCGCTCCACGTCCCGCGTCCTACACTAGCGTATATCACCATTAATGAGCATATCTCGCCATTGATGAGCGTATCCTGCCATTAGTGCGAACGTGATGCAAGGGCGAAACGGACGGCGAGAATCCCACATCGGCTCATTCCAATGCGACCCCTATATAAACCCTTCCTCCAGACGATTCAGGTAATGGGAACTCAATCCAATACGACGCTACTCTGCCCAGTTATTCCCCGATACTTACTTGATCGTCGAAGGGTCCTATAATGGTTTCCCACCCCGGGACTTCCTTTGCAGGTAGCTCGGCGTCAACAACAATCAATAACCCATTGAGATCCATACCCAATCTCCAACACAAATCTCAACCGTTCAGACCTGTTAGCCATAAGATTGACGGAGGAAAATATCTAAGGGAGATCCCTGTCTCCATCAATCACCAAGCGAAATTCATAACTTAAAGAAATGGAAACCAAGTGTACGAAGCTAACACCAGGCAAAGTGTTGTTGAATGTTCAGATGTATGAAACCACCTGATTATAACATAACCGCTAAAAATATTTTTTAAGGACATGTCTCACAAAATTAATTACACTTCTCTTGAAGCATCTCATATTTTCTGACAATTTTTTATATTGAACCGAATTTAAATAATAATTATAAAAAAACCGCTTTAAAAAATAATTACAAAAAGAGACCACTTTTTGCCTCATAGGCGTCATGTAGGCGCCACGTCAGAGCCAGCTCAGCGCTGGCGCTGGCGTGAAATCAATTTTTTTTATAGGCACAGTTTGAAAATGCGCCTCATATATTTGCCTTTTACATTTGTATAGGACACAGTTTGAAACTGCACCTCATACATTTGTTATAGGCACAACAATTGCGCCCTTTACATTTGTATGGGGGCGTAGTTCAAACTGCGCCCCATACAATTAATAAAAGCAAAATAATATGAATCATTGTCATTATAAGGACTTTGTTTTTTTGGCGCAGTTGCAAACCGCGTTCCAGAAATAAACATACTCATTCATGGGGCTGTTTTTTTTCTATGGCGCGATTTGAAAGCGCGCCCCAAAAAGATACACAATCATTCACGGGTATGATTTATTATGGGATGCAGTTGCAAACTGCGCCTAAAAAAAGAAACATACTCATCCACGGGTCTGTTTTTTTTCTATGGCGCGGTTTGAAAGTGCGTCCTAAAAGGAAACACAATCATTTACGGGTATGTGTTTTTCTGAGGCGCGGTTGCAAACTGCGCCCCAAAAAAACACATACTCGTGAATGATTGTGTTCATTATATTAAGAATTCAATCTCTTCCTCTCTATCTCGAATCTCACTATTTGTGCTGAGCTTTCTCACTCTCTCTCAAATCTCATCGCCATCACATTCTCTGTCTTTCTCCCTCTCAGTTCTTAGCCTCGCTCTTTCTCAATGTCGGGATCTTCATCTGCAGAATTGCCATCAATCGATAAAATTAAGAGGTGCATCCCTTACACCGTGGTGTAATATGTATATACGATGATAGGTTACTCTGGTTACGAAGGCATTCTTTATCGATTACGAGGGGGTATGAACTGGCCGATGAAGATCGATCGTGAAATCTTGCGACTCTTGCACTTAGCCGTATTGGATGCACTCTTGTCTCTCCCTGAAGAAGTAACCATGACCACCATGGGGAAGCAAATCGCCGTCTTCACTTCTTTCATTCTATGGGTCTTCTTTCAGGTTGCAATATCGAGTACTTCGCAAGCTCTTTTTACCGCATCTTTATGCACCGTCGGACTTTGAACCACCTCGAACTCACTCGAGATACCGCGCTAAGTGATGAGGCCATTGATGCAATTACACAATGGATTAATTATGTTGCTGTGGAGCTAAGTAACGTAGTGAATTTATTTTTGAAATTTTAGTAATGAATTATGGCGTTGTTACTGTTCTTTCTATCTATTTTGTTTGCGTCATTCTCGTATATGTTGTGGATGGGTGTACCATGTGTATGAATACGTGTTTGTGTGAGAGAGAATCAACGTTTGAATTAAAATGAATTGAAGTGTTGTTTTGTAAAGAAATAATCGGGAAAAATCGGATAACACATCCTTTGTAAATTTTGAATAAAATTCATGTACAAGGATAATAAAATACTAACATCCACATATGGAGCTAACTCAACGCCTAAACGGCGGAGACACAATCCACGCACAATATACGACGCCCAAACGGCGAGGAACAATAAGCTGAAAACAATAAACAATGTAAAATAAATAATGAATTCATCGCAACACAATACAACACGAACACTCATGACAATCTAACGAAGTTGTCGCACTATCTCAGGTGTCCTCCTCTTCGCTACAGGACATCGAGGCTGTGACGGTCCGGCTTCGTCGGCGGCAGGCGGCTGAGACAACTCTGGCTGTGATGGTCCATGCGCGTACTCATCGGGATGTTGAGACGGCGCCGGATGTCTCTGTCTACATCGTGCATACGTGATAGGAATGGCAAGTGCGAACACAGCTGGTGGAAGCACGGGTGGTATAGACACGGGTTGCGGAGGCACGGGTGGTGCAGAAACGGCCGGTTGACGTGTGAATCCGTGCCTCATCATCATACTCCTGATCATGGACTTGATGTTCATAAAGCAGCTCGCTGAGTCTCTGGTGCCACTGATACCCTCATCAGTTATATCCTCCAACGCGTAAATGGTATGGACTTATATTGATTGTAAATAAAATAATGAATTTCATAAAAATAAGATTTTAGTTTTAAAAGATTTGATATAAACTTACCAAATCTTTCTCTATCGATCCTCGAGGCGTATATGAGGTGGGTGGAGGGGCGACTATGATGAAAAATCCGTGGGTAATCATCCAATACCAGGAAAGATACTGATCTATCGGTATATCTGGCTGTATCTCATCGGTTATGTGGTGTACCCGATTGTACTATCGACCCACCAAAATCTGATAGTCCATGAGCCAAGCATCCCCAACTAGCGCTCCACCTTGTCGCAGTGTCTACTCCACCGCGCCTGGTATGTGCCGCCTCAAACCGAACTGGCGAAGCACACGGTCTGGCACGTGCATATGAATAACATTGTTGCAGACGATCGGCATCCGCGCACTCCAGAAGCCGGTGCCTGCCACACATAATGGATGTAGAGTGCCATCAGGTTATGTGTATACGGTATCCATGTAACTGTTGCCTCCTCCATAACATCGAACTCATTGCGGTAGAAGTGGAGGCTGCGATCCAGTGTCACATCTCATGACCTGGGCACATTCCACCTTTATAGAGATTACACACAAGTTAATATTCCAAAAAAAAACTTGAAATTTGAAATATGTGTATAGTTTCAATTACTTATTGGCATCTATATGGGCTTTGGCCATCTAAAACGAACCGTGTCATAATGGTCTGGCGACCAATAGAGAGATATGTCCATGGCCATATCTGAAATACAATATGATAGAATTACGTTTTATATTGAATATCAATTTAATTACGCAAAATTAGTAGAATGCGGCTTTAAGTACTGTATCCCTGAAGAAGCGTCAAACAGCCCCCAAAACTCTTCTGCTCCATCAATGCAGCCATCCTCAGCTCGCTGTAGAGGAATGACAGAACTGCACTCCCGCACGATAAAGTGGCACACTAGTCGAGATCAACTAAAAGAGGCAGCCAGACAAGACTAACTATGCTCTTGCTCCTATCTGGGAACAAGCGAACCCCAATCTGATGTAAAATGTAGGCTCATGCGTGCTACTCGATCGCCGCAGGGTAGCATCCATGGCAGGCTCAGCACTAAACTCCTCCCGCGGCCAACTCAAATGGATGCTACTGCCTCTCCTCTGCCCAACAGGCGGAATCCTGCCCAACATGCGGAATCCTACCCAACAAGCTGGGACACAAGTCTAACCAATCGTGGCCGTACTCTACAGCAACCACCTCCCCGTCTATAGGCAGACCAAGCAACATAGCGACGTCCTGAAGGGTGATAGTCATCTCACCAACTCTAAAATGAAATGTGCAGGCCCTTGATCTCCATCTATCTACCAAAACCATAATCAAGCCTCTATCCAGACGTATATACTTTAATCTGGATAGAAGATTAAAGCCTGCCCGTTGCAGCTCAGCCTGCACACGGGCATCTCCAGCTGGGATCCGGCTGCTCTGGACTGAGTGGTCAACGCATGTAATCACCTGATCACTTTGCCAATTACAAAAAGAGGACTTGTATCACTAACGTATAAATAACATATGTAATTAAAGAAAATAAAATTACAACGTTTTATCTGTACTACTGTGGCGTTGGCCGACCTGTGGTCAGCCTGCAAGTACTGAACACTCGTATCTATAGGTTTAGGATCCATAGGTATATCTGCATAATGAAAAAGTCGAGTTATATTATCTTTGAAAAAATGAGCATGTATAACAAAGAACATATGTATGCGTGTATGTGTGTGTAGATGTATATTTGTTTTTTGTGTTTAGACGTGTGTGTATGTATGTGTATTTCAAAATATAGGCAGAGATTACCAATGGCGACGTGGGGCTGGAGGATTTTTGTATCGTGCCTTATTATGAACATACTCTTTGCAGATACTGCATCTATTTTGCCTACGTCCTTTTCATGAATCATTCATAACACTTTTGATACGTGTAGGACGTGGTCGTCCTACTTGCCTCCTACCGATATGTGGTAATATCATTGGACTGCTGTATGCCTCCCAATATCGGTTATCGGATATAGGATGGAACAACAGGGCATAAACATCTTTGTATTTGGGGACAGAATACCACTTCGAAATAAGATCGTGATGTGCAATATTCCCCCATCCTCTGCTCATGTGCAAGCTGAAATTACATGTGAACAAGGCAACTTTTGCAATTTAGGAATATTGCACGTACAACTGCAGTTCCTAGTATCGATGATTACGCCGTAATTTTTTCTATCTTTGTCAGTCACCTGCCATTCGGACTGGCTGAACTTCACGATCCAAGCATGCCTGGCATCAATAGCCCTTTTTGTCATTAATTTTTCGAACTTAGGACATAACTTTGTCGTCCACTCTTGTCCTTCCTGACGCCGTGCAAAGAAGTATTTGTTCGCCATGTAAAAAGTCTGTCCTATTAAGGCTTGAAGAGGCAAAAATCGAGATCCTTTTAGAACCCCGTTAAAGCTTTCTGAAACATTCATAGTCATTATGCAAAATCGCCTATCACCATCTTTCGAAAGAGCCCATCTTTTTTCTTCAATTTTTAGACTACTTTCAATCCAAGTATCTGCTCTTGGACATATACGTTTAAGTTCCTCTCTCAGCTCTCTATAGGTCAGGTCATCTGATGCACATGCAATTTGAGAGAACTCTGTAAGGTTTTGCCACTAAATCCAGCAGTTGAGAAGTTGGCTCTGATATGTCGCATACAATAACGATGACTATGAGGTTCTGGCCATGATTTTCGTAGTGCGGTCGGAATCCTTTTCATCCGGTCAGATATGAAGGTAATGTGTCTTCCCCGCACGGATGGAATGTAAAGATGAATGCAAGCAATGAACCACTCCAAATTTTCAGTGGTTTCACTCCCAACTACAGCATATGCCAAAGGAAAAAGTTCATCATTTGCATCGGCACCGGAAGCAATAAGCAAAGTCCATTTGTATCTGTCGTATAAGTGGGTCCCATCAATACTAAGAACGGGACGACAATAAGTGAAACCATCAATGGCCGGTCCGAATGCCCAAAATGCACCGGTAAAATATCCCATTCTTTCTGACATTGAAGCGTCGGTTGTTATCTTGAAGACAGTCGTGAGATTAGTAGATTTGATGGCGGCAAGATATCATGGCAAATGTTTATACGAATCTTTCCAATCTCCGTATATTTTAAACAATACTTTGTTCAACGCATTCATATAATTTATTTCAATGAATAATGTATCTTTTATAAGCACTTGAATCGTTTTGGGGGTTAAATCGACATCCGCTTTCATAAAAGGCAATATCTTGTTACATATGAATGTAGAAGTGGCATATTTATGATTTGAATTCACTACAAGATTCACACAAGTATGATTACCCGCATACTTTTTTATATACTAGAATCCTGTCGGTGTTTTCTTTGAGATATATGCATTAAGCCTCCATAGACAGTTCGTGTCTGTTTTACAAACGACGGTGTACTTGGTCGTATTAGTCTTGATTGGCTTAAAAGAAACTCCGTGTTTAATTGACCAAACGGTGACTGCCTGAATTAACCTCTCCTTATTCTCGAACAAATCGCCGACTTTCAACCCACTTTCAATATCGACTGCCGAAAGCCTATCCGCATGAAAGTTGGCATTCTCCATTACCGATGTAGATAACATGTGAGCATATGTCGTGTTATCGGCAAGTAGATCTTCAAACTCAACGAAGTCATTGTTAACATATGAATTAGTAATCCACTGCCTATCATTCTCATCAGCAAGGACATATGCAATTTGCATGCTATCTTGTACTTGAATGTCGTTCTCATCACTAGCATCATCATTATCATCACTTTCATATCCATTATATTTCAACACCGCTGGATCCGTAGCAGGTATATCGGTTGGATGTGCAGAACCAACATTGGGAACTTACATGGCAGTTGATGTTCCGGCTTCGTATCGATGAAATCCCGACCTATCTTCTACAAACGGTGTCCATCCCGTATTGTATGACTGCATGTGCTCGGTATTTTGGGGCATAATATTGAAGCCGAAGCTTGACGCTGGTATGCAATTAAAACCGAAGCTTAGCGGTGACATGCAATTATAACTGAGCGGCGATACATAAGAACCGCACACAAATTTATGAATACTTAATAACTATAGCATACCTCCATTATCAATAAATAGTGATCCGCTAAATGTATATGCGGTATAAATATATGCAAGGTAATACTTACTTCGTAAACTGCCAATTCACTGGCGTCCCGCTTGATGTGCCTTTACTTACGTAATTTTGATCTATATATTGTTCATCATTGGTAGGAGACATAAATCCGGTAGAATCAGCATTCATATTAAGCATGTGTGTCATTTCTCCTTGCGGGTATTGATTGGATGCTCGAAAAGAAAGATCGAGCACTTCAGAATAAGGTTCAGGCAGTTGAGAGGACGTCAATATCTCCTTCTTCACAAATAGCTCGATCGATTTCGATTCCGATGCAAGCATGACTTGTGTATCCTTATCATCGGATACTTCAATGGTGGTATATTCATGCTCCGTCAGCTATTTACATATTAAGGAGATATTGAATTTCAACGGATTGATTTTGGTAGGTTTGTACACTACTTGGCACAGCTCGTTGTATGTGCTAGACTTCTTGACTCTAGTCATCTTAGTTTTTCCACCGAAGTATTCAGGAATATTGTTTTTTCCAATCGTTAATTGGCCACCGAAATAGCAAATTAGATGGATATAATTATCCGTCATTTTTCCACCTGCCAGAAATATTGACACACTTTGAGAGTTCTCATCAAACAACCTACTTATTTATCTTCATAATTATACTCAACTATTACATAACATTACAATAAAATTCATATTTATAGCATGTAACAAGTTGCAAGAACTTGTATCCTATTCATTGATCCGTCATAAGTAAAATCGGAAAAAACTCTAATATAAATCCAATTTGTTCGAATTGCTTACCGATACGAAATTTTAACCAATTTTTTTAAAATTATTTTTAAATAAAATGAGGATTTAACCGACCTTTGAGATGCTCATAATGGTGATGACGATGGCAAGAATGGAGGCGATTGTTCGTCCGTGAATTTCCAACTAAACCTGCACAAGCGAGAGACTGTGAGATCGAGAAACCTGAGCGAGCGAGGGAGATGAGAGAGAGACAAAGGGAGAGAGATGCGAGAGAGAAGCCAGAGAAGGCTGGAGGGAGCTCGGAGGACGCTCGGTGTTAGGAATATGTATGCCCTAGAGGCCGTTATTGTATGATATAGTGGATGCTTGGACATATATATCGAGGAATTTCTTGCTCGACATGATAGTATGCTATCTGGTTGCTCTTTATTTTAAAATGTACACTTGTATTATTATATTGTCTCTCTGATACATGTTGATAAAGCCCTTAGGATGTTAGCTTGACTACCAGGACTATGATGCGGATCATACTACTGGGACTTGTGTAGTCCACAAGCACATCCTTCAATTGTTCCTAGTCGAGGGGATATCAAGACGGGGCATCAATATTTCAGAATAAACTAGTGTGTACGTTTCTTGACCCTGTAGGGGGCGATGGTTGATCCCATAATCATTGGTGTTTGACATCAAAGATTGTACACAGGTGCTCATTAGAGAATGGGCATACCGAACAGGACTCGCCGAGAACTCCTAAATGATACCATATCTATCGTCAGATAGCAGTTCTTCGGTGACACTGGTACATGTTAGTCTGTAGACCCGAGATCGTCATAGAGTCTTGTATGGCTCCCATTGTGCTTTGATTTCCTCCCTACCACGGCTCAAATGAGTCGTGCAAACAGGTGGATTTTGGGTACAATCCCAAGTCACATGGAGGCAGTGAGCGATAGGAGGGGTTTCGTCTCTCCCGGTATTGGGAGTTGATGTTGCGCTATACTCGATTGGCTATAA
Source organism: Agapanthus africanus (assembly GCA_030015575.1). NCBI lineage: Eukaryota > Viridiplantae > Streptophyta > Magnoliopsida > Asparagales > Amaryllidaceae > Agapanthus > Agapanthus africanus. The sequence goes on from JASDDO010000004.1 coordinate 423,061,128, forward strand.
CAGTAAGTCCATGTCCATGGCTGATGATATTTACTGGTAAGAGTTATCAATAGTTTCTCGAACCGTTATGAACTATGCATCGGCATGACTTATCAAGTTACTGGGGTCTGACAATTCCACCCCTAGACTCGATATGCGATATATCAGACGAAGAGACCAGACTGTACGGTAAGTGTTACTTATAGGCTTCATGAAAGTTTGGACAAGCTTGCTTGTTGATCTTCTAATCGCTCAATACTTGGGTAGCCGTTACGTCCAGCTAGTACCGCTGAAAGTTTGTGGGTGACTAATATGATCATCACCTACTGCTGGCGTATTGACGAGTCTTTAGAGTCCCACACAGAAGTTTCCTGATCAAGCGAAACGAAGTAGAGCACATTCGTTGATATGTGTGGGGGGCCAGATTAAATACGAGTACGTGATACCATATTCTAATCTGGCAGTTATCTGATATCAATTAGGTTATATGTGATATAACCGGATTATCGAATCAAGCGTTGATTTAATAACGTGATATACAAATAAATGATATTAGTCGGTTATATGTGATATAACCGGATTATTAAATCAAGTGTTGATTTAATAATATGATATATATTTATATTTGATATAATTATATATTAACTAAAGTTATTAGCTCACTAATTATTTTCTTCTTAATATATATATATATATATATATAAGCATGACATGGATTTTCTATTTTTAGAAAATAGAAAATGAGGTAGAAAATAAGGAGATATTTGAGGAATGGGCAAGCATGGGATTTTTCCATTTGTTTATTAGTTTTGACTCACTATTGAAGCATTGTTGGAATTTTTAATGTGATTATATTCCATGCTTCAATAAGTGAGCTCAAGGGTTGCCATTTTAAGCTAACTCATTTTTTTTTGTATGGTTCATGCCTTAGCCATTTTCCTCTCTTACTCTCTTCATTTTCCTTCTTACATCCTTCAAGCTCAATCCCTCACATGTGTTGTGAAACCTTGCACTTGTGAGAACCCTAGTGAGCAAACAAAACCCTTATTTCACCATCCTACACTTAATTGGCAATTAAGTATAGTGTGTTTCCTTCACTCCTACACTTGATTAGCAATTAAGTTTAATGTGTTTCCTTCACTATAAATTTTAGTGAAGAGGTAGCTTGATTTAGTGGAGCTTCAGATGGATCATTTTCAACACGAAGATCGCAAAAGAAGCTCATCCAACTTCAAGTGGAGTCGCGTGGACTATAATACAGAGCTTGAGAAGAGGACACGGTCTACAAAGATTGTAGCCTCCTCTCAGTGTAAAGTTTGTGATATCATTGCTTAAACCCTAATAATCTAGTTTGATCCTTAATTAATGTAGCTCAACATCAAGAAATTTTTTAAATTGCATGTTTGATGCTGGTTTAAACATAGTGGTGGTGCTAGGATAGACTTTCATAGTATCAGAACCAAGCTAGAACATTATGGAAAGTTTTTACAACGTTAAAGCGTTCGATCGAATTTTTGAAGCCGGATTTTCAAAGTTTCTGTTCATTTTTTCAAAAGTTGAAATTTAAAAATTTCCCTAGAAATCAAGTGTTTAAAACATGGCTGAGTAGATTTCAGTGTCATGATCTCATCATCTGAAGCTTGGCCCAATACATCGCATCAGCTATAGCAAATACAGTCATAAAAAGTACAACTACTAGGGCCATTGTCTAGGTTAATACATAAACAAACTTTGGGAGCGACAAAATTAACGACCTCGGCCACGACCCCGGCCCCGACCCCTCCCTCTTCCTCGTCCCACTGCTCTCCCTGTCCCATAAAACCGAATAGCTAATTAATATATGATGTGATAAAGCAAACTATAATAGAGATGGTCACATGTGCCTCAAAATATTTAGTATTTTTTTCAAAACATGTATGAAGCTTTAGATTTTAGCTTTAAAACCCAACTAATAAGACTGATTTAAAATAGGCAAAAAGAAAAGTTGGGATGTGTCATATTGTGCCATGATATTTCAGCTGAACAAAATGATTCCAGGTTTCGTGGTGGGTTAACCGCAAATTTTACCTTTTTAGAGTGTATATAGGAAAAAAGTATGTAACAAGTAAAAACCCCAGTAATTTATTGTGCATATTTTTATAAAATACTGCTAGATATAAAAATTTAGGATTTGTGCTCTTATTGTTTTCAATAAAATCAAAAAACGATCATGATCATGATTTGGGCAATACCTGCAGTAGGCTTCTTGGGCTTAACCCTTGGTGCCTCTTCGACCAGTAAAGTTTCGAGGTTTATGCTATCAGGGAGAATATAGTATCTGATATTGTTCCCTCTAACACTCAGGTGATCAAGAGTAACTGGGTTCTTTCCTTTCAATGTGAGCTTCACCGTCTTCAAGTGTGTGTTCATACTGATATCTACTCCTGAAGCAAAACCAATATATACATGCATTAGATACAAGCTTGTTTCGGTGGTCGAAACAAATTAGGACTTGCTACCACAATAAAAAAGGAATATAAAAAAAGAAACACAACATTTTGGGTCAAATAAGTAAAGAGAAAAAGGAGGAAATAAAGGGTTGCTTGCACAAAATACCCCTGTAGTTTACCCCCACATAGCACTTGTAACCCATCAAGTGGTTTATTAGTGCAAACATCAAATCTGTCATCAACAAAAATCTTTAAAAATGCTCAAATGCAACTCTGAACTCAATTGATTGTATGATTTAACTCTAGAACTTTTTTCTATTGTTTAGAGTAGAATTTGAGTGTTTTTGAGGGTTTCAATCAATGAACAATGGGGATGATTACACTAATAAATTACTTGAGAGGATATAAGTGCTATATGGGGTAAACTACAGGGAGTTTTGACAAAGTAACAAAAATAAAATATCAGCACCTGCCCATAGTCTATAGATCCTGAGCTACACATGAACTCTGATGTCAAAACATATAGTTTAGAGTTTCTTCTTTTGAAGAATTTGAGCAGTTACCACATTATAGATCATTTTATCAAACTAACTTAAGATTTTATCACCGCATTTGATCAAAATTCTCTTGATTGTGAGACAGGTCTATGGCCTTTTCTTCTTCTTAAACAAGTAAGATGCAGAACTTCATATAACTCAAACAAAATGACTAGACTCATATTAGTACGGTTTCCCTCGGATTCCCAAGATCTAATGAACAGCAACAGTGTATCCCAAACTTTAGGGTCACCTACACGAATCCACTCTTTTTGAACTCCAAAAAACCTATTAACCAAAAAAAATAAACTTATAGCGGTCGCAAGCTATCATCATTCCAGTAAATGCAAATCCAGCTTCCCCTTGCCATAAAGATTGGAAATCTCATCTGCTACCAGAACAAGGAATAAGAATAATCTAAGAGAATACGTAAACCACGAATCAGTGTAACCATCGAGACATCATAAACATGTGTAATGATATCTAAAACAGCTTCTTATAAAAGGTGATTCAACCTTTCTTTTCTTTCTTTTCTTCGTGTGTGCGCCCCCTGTGTGTGTGTCCTCTTCTCATAAACATTGCAGAACCCATTTACCACCAAAATAAGGAAACCGGATAGAATATATAAATTACGTGTTATTGTAACCATTGAGACATAATAGACATGTGCAATGAAAGCTTAAAAGCCCCTTATAAGAGGTGATTCAACAAATATTTACTTTTGTGTGTATGGGTGTGGAGTTGTGGTTGAAGATTTCTAAGATGACTAATGTCCAAACTACTAAACCTAAACCAACCAAAATTTTTGTACCCAACCACCACCACGAAAAAGGAATACATGTATACACACACATACACACACGCACACGCATATACATATGCACATATACATGTGTGTGTTAACACACACACACACACACAGAGAGAGAGAGAGAGAGAGACATATATACAGCATACACATGTATGTATATCAGAGAGAGAGAGAGAGAGATAGATCTGTGCATTTTTTGAATTGATGTCACTCAAGCTTTCGGCTTTAAAGGAGAGAGATCTGTGCATTTTTGAATTGATGTCACTCAGGCTTTCGGCTTTAAAGGAGATTGATCCCAACATTTGAATCAATGGAAATATATTGTCCATGCCAGGGCTAGACTAAAATATAGGATTAGCTATGAACTTCTATTATCTAGATCAGCCTTGCCAAAAAAATTGCAAGTATTCCATCACTTTCTTCACGGCAAGATTACTCTGGAATTGAATTCTTCTATGCAGGAAAGTTACAAGAGAGAAATATGATGAGTGATATACATAAATATGGAGCATGATTATAACTAAGCCTTCTAGTTTAAATGCAGCAAATGCAAGAGACGGATGCGGAGAAAATAAAGGCTTTATCGTATTGTACCAGTTTTATTCTAGCGAATACGGCCGCGATTATGGTTCTTATTTTACCAAGTCAATAGAATCACTATAAAAGTAATAATAATTATAGCGCATCCATCATCATTTGCTAAGATCTACCAAAAAATAGGTTATGAGTTTGAACTATTTTATCCATATAGCATTTCATGAGAAAAGGATTATTCATGAGTCCAGAGAATAAACATTTACATGATCAGATGATACAATAAAGACGGGCTATCATATCTTTCATTGATTCCATACATGTTGCTTAGCTTTCTAGAGCCCTCTAATAGTATTATACAAAAAGATGCAGCTAATATGACCACAATAATTACAGGCAATGCTGTTTACTTATCATCTCCATCAGTGCTACGTTTAAGCATCTACGTTTTGCACTGTCTATCCCTAGCCACACCAGAGGAGGCTTGCATTAGGCAGTTGACAACCAGAATAAGGTGATCTGATCACTATGAAAAGAAAACGATGATGCTTAAACAGAGCTGAACGAAAAAAGAATACAAATTACCGAACAGAGTCGTACAAAAAAAGGATGCAGATAGCCAACTGTAAATATTTGGGATATTTGTTGATGGTATAATATTTGTTCACTAAAACCTTCAGAATGGTGCTCCGTATCATATAGACATCACGTTGATTAGAAGAAGCCTAAGATGATGATAAGGTTCAACATAAGCACATAAAGATCCGCATGAGAAATGCTTCAAGATAGTAACTCAAACATATTGCTAACAAGCAACTTTTTGCTAGCAAAGAAAAATCATCATTTAAGAGAGATTCCTTCAAAATAAAGATCCATATCCCATATTACCCCATTTGCACCAACCAGAACTCTCCAACTAGCTCGAATACATCCTAAGAACCTAATGCCAAATGAAGTGAGAGGAATAAGGAAGAAACACTTGGAAATAGGTTCCTAACCCTTTTTTACCCTTTTTTTTACATCATTTAGTTGATAACAGAGTCAGCAACCTCACTTAATGCGCGTTAGGCTAGAAGCAAATACCAATGAATTATAATTATGTTTGAAAAATTAAATATAAGTCTTAACAAACCCACCACCTGAAATGGCGTCTCAATTAGTTACCAGCTTATAGGTTAATCATTAGCATGAAAAGCGTGTAAGAGGTCATTCTTCATTTAAAGATAATTTGATAAAAACAAGATACATAGTAATGTGGAATCGATTAGTATTATCTCTAGGTTCAAGAGGTCAGAAATTTGGATCTTGCAATCCAGGGCAAATAAACCTCTTCCAGACAGATAAGACAATATAATAATATATTTTATAAAGTCTGCATTAAGATATAAGGGAAGGGAAAATTGTACTTTTGGGAAATTAATTGACCTCATGGACAAGATAGTTACACAGAGACCTTGTGCCACGTGCACATCAGTTATCGTTTAACGATCCGCTTATTTAAACATTAATTGAACTTTATTCAATGTATCATATATTCTATAATCCCCTTATGTTTATTAGTTTATATAACATCTTGGTAGAGATTTATAGGGAGAAATCTTCTAATTCTTAAATGAAAACAAAAGGAAAGCAATTCTAAATCGGTTCTATCAAACACTATTTACATTTCACCAAGGAACACAGTAGTCTTGATTTTCACTCAGTGTGAGCGAGATACCAATCATATGCGATGTGTAGGATTGAAACCCACTCGTAAATGTTTTTCTTAAACCCGTAGAATATATAGGCCAATGATGGTAGGAAGATTATGCAAATGAAATCAATTTGCTTCCTTTGAACCATAGTTTTGCACTTTAGAACCTTCACATAAATCTTGAATACAACACCAAGCGAATTTCATAACTTAAGAAAATCGAAGCCAAGTGCATGAAGCTAACGCCATGCAAATTGTTGCCGAAGGTTTAGATGTATGAAATCTCTTAGTCATAACATGACCTCTAAAATGACCTCTAAAGAACCATTTTACGTACATGTCTTGCAAAATTAGCTATACTTCTCTTAAAGCATCTCATATCTTTAGATGTACAAAAGATCAAAAACAACAATGAGCTCTATTCTATTCCTCGAATAGCGGCTTACTTTGTTGGATATTCTTTTTAAACAATAAAAAATCGAGGAGGAAAACAAATCTCAAAGGTGATTATGATAACCGCATGGAGATTTCTTAGGCATCAAATCTAGGATGGGATGCGATCTTATTTTGACTAACTAATTCAATTTAAGCTAATACCAACCGAGAAAAAAAAACAATGAACGTATATTTTCACTTTCTCATAAACTTTATTTTTTAAAGTTGTCTCCTCAAGTACTTTCAAAAAAGAAAACCACATAATTGGATGCATTTACTATAGACCAAACACCATGATTGCTCATCTTCGGTCATGTTCCGGTAGAGAAAAGAAAAGTACCGTCACGTAGCAGAGAGTATTGGCTGCCCGCACAAGAGTAGCTTCATCCTTTTTTGGACAAGATTCTCTCGCCTTTTGAAGGCCGATCAAAAGTTTATGATTAATCTATATTCTAATTAATAAGTATAAACTCTAGGTCCTATATTCTAAAGACACATAAAATAATTGGATAAAAGATTCTTACGTTGTAAGAATATATTATCTCGAAAAAAAAGTAAATAATAATTTCATGCTTTATCAAATAATTGAAAATTTGAAATTGCTTAGTGGTTTTGTCAATTTGATCCAAGTTTTAATTCAATTACTTTATTAGTTAGACGTATAACACATATACCTATTTAATACATTTAATTTGCATGAATATATGATCATAATTAGTCGTTATGTGCTTTACACTTTTAAAGGGAAATTTCGGGCTATTAAGTACTAATGCATACTTTTATTTATTAGTGCTGGTATTTGAGTTTACATTTAAATAATTACTTTACTATTTGCATTTAATTTGGATTAAAACCTCATTTAATGTTGCAATACTTTCATCTACATTTAATTGACATCATCCAAGATTAAAGAAAGAATAAATTCAGATAAATAAATAAAACTGAATCTAGGATTTTGTGAGATTTTATTTTATCTAACTGATAATTAGTAATTAGAAAAAAGGTAAACACGAATTTTTAACTACCTACAGAAGGCGAGAAAATCACTTTGCCGTGCAGGGAGCATATCTTTCTGCTTCTTGGTGGTACTCTTCTCTTCACTATCGGAACATGATTTTGGTGTATTGTTTATAGTAAACGCGCTGATAATATATTTTTGAAAATATATGAAGAGACGAGTTGGAAAAATAACTTTATGAGAAAGAGAAAGTATACATTCATTGGTTTGTTCGTAGTGACATTAAATTAAATAAAGCTAGTTGGTCAAAACAAACCTACCAAATCCTAAATTTGGTACCTAAGAAATCTCTAGGTGATCATTAAAACTGTCTTTGAGATATTTCTCTCTCCAAGTATTTCTGTTTATTTAAATAGAATATCGAACATACTTTAAATCAATGTTGCAAAAAACGGATTCAGAGTTTGTTCGTTTGACCAGCGAATACAAAATATTATGTTTTTTCGGTGAATATTCGAATTATGCGGTCATAATGTTTTCATATAAATATTACATATAGAAAAATTCAAAAAATATAAATATAGAAAACTAATATACCTGTGGCCTAATAGTAAGATGTTCATACTAATAAAGATATAGAAATGAGAAGAGAATGTTTGAAAAATAATAAGCGTGGGTCCCACTTATTTTTTAATTAAGTTGTGGGTCTTGTTTTTTAGTTGTGATTGATATTTTTCCAATTCGGCCGAATATTCGAGTTATTCATCTGAATATGCGGTCTGTGAGTCGAATATTCGGTTTGACCGCATATTTGACCGAATATTGCAGTTTCTGTTCGTTTTGACATCAAATCTGAATAGTCAGCCGAACTTACTCATTATACCATGTGTAAATGAATCTGCTGATCCTATAAAGAATTGACTTGAAATGACGCACACTTGATGGATTAATTTGAAAATAAAATTTGTGCATCTCGTGCATCTTTAGCTTTAGGTAATGTTGCTGTAACTGGGGATGTGACCAAAACGATTTGTTGTGACATATCAAAAAGTATTAGGAAACTGGAAATATCAATTGATATTTAATGGATTCTTTTACTACATCCATTATTTAAAGGTTAAAGCTACCTACCTTATGAGCATTCATGTTCTCAATTCAAATCGACCATGCAAAAATATTGGTGTTTAATAAATACATCTATATAAATAAAGATAACATATATGAGGCAAGATACATACATATATACATTTAATTCAACGTTTAGACAATTCTACCATGAACCATGAATACTAGTTTGCACTGAAGGCTTATGGTTTTTTTAAAGGCATCTTTAAAAGTTTAAACCTAACATAATCATATGATACATTGTTAAACAGCTTGCAAACCGCATAAGCAATTGTACATGCTTTTTAGAAGAATGCACGACCAAAAATAACACAATAAAAAAAGTTAAGGAGGACTAGCTCTAGTATCTTTGAAGCGCCATGGGATTGTTCTTAAATTATTCATCTGGCTTTTTTATGCCCTCGATCTATCACACATGAAGACAAGCTGACAATGAGCGCAATTTAGCAAGCCATTCGGTATATGAATCAATATACTAGCTGTCATAATTGTACTAGATTATTAAATATAAGCCAGGTGATTGTTACAGCTTATGTTGAACATATTCGTTGTCAAGGTGACATCTGCATCAGATTCGCATCAGATGCGCATCTCTAGGACTCGTCAAGAATAGTTGATGAACTCTTTTAACGCATCCTAAACTCCATTTGTATGTATGTAAATGCATGGAAGTAGAACATGAATAAATAGCTAGGTCACTACCAATCGATTGTACTTGTGAAAATTTTCGTATTTCTGGTTTAGATTGTGTTAAAATTATAACTTTTGTTACTAAGTACATATATTTAAACCATAAAAGAGTAGCAAACCCAATGAATTGTAGCCAACGGTTTTGGAAGATTGAGATTCGGTGAATCTGAATCATGGCGTCTCATATCCAAATCCAAATTCATGCTAAATTGGTTACAGTTAAAAACAAATTGAGACCTCACTGTCCCATCCATGATTCGTTAAAACTCAACAAAAAAAACATGGTCTGTTCTCGAATACTAGGATCTGCACCATACACAATGAATCGCATCGTAGCACACTAAAGGTTCAAATTCCACTTTAACTGCCTATGAATAGACACTATAATAAGAATAACACAGTTTGGTTCTTAATGACATGGTTCAAACCAAAACCCTAGATTCAAAAAATCAGCGGCTGATGGTTTCAGTTCTGGCTAAACCCTGGCTAACACACAACAAGAACAGCATAAAATCACGAACCTGTGATGGTTCCATGGACAACAGTCCCGTTCTTGAGCTCAATCGAGACCGTCTCGTTGTTCAGCTTCATCAAAAACCTAATTTTCAATTAAAAAATCAAACAAAAACGCTTCGCATCAGAGCTATAACAAAAATATAAGAATCAATTGATACTAAAAATAAGTGAAAATTAATGAAAATGCAAAATAATTGGTTTTACCTTACGAGCTTCATGTTGGAACGAGATCGGGAGAGGTCGCTGCTCGCTAGGGTTCCAAAGATAAAAAAGGATGAGCTTCTTAGAAGCGGGAGCTTAAACCCTTCTTTTAATGGGCTACTGGGCCTGATAGTTGGCTCCTGCAATGCGCTGAATGTTTGGGCTTTGGTTTTATGTTTGTGTTTTGAATAAATAAATTCAACAATGCAGGATAATATTTTCTTTTATTTTAACAGGATTTGAGTCAAGATAGATATTCAATAACGGCGAAAGCGGTTTTGATATGGATTTTTCTCTTCTAATACGGGCATGTGACATCATAGCTGCAGGTGACCGCTTGTATATTTTTCTCCTTTCTGCTTAGATGGTAAATAGCGGCGGAGATAATTGAATATCAAGAAGTTTTGAAACCAGATGGTGTGACAAAATGCAGATACAATATTAGTTTCTTGTTAAATGAAAAGACATACACATAATCGTCTAAAGACAAAGTCTAAAGGGCATGAAACCCTCATCCCCTTTTCCCCCAAAATCAGCAAATCCCCTTTAATTTATAAAACATGCACTTCTTATTGTAAAGTCAACAAGAGTTGGTTTTTTTTATTATATGTTTTCTAAAATGTAATTCAATACTTTCTCTTTCTTATTTTAAATTTGGGTAAATTATTAAAAAGAACCTGGCTCAAAGAATCTCATCGCAAACTCCTAGAAAGTTTTTCGCCGTCGAAACCTCCCGCCTTGAAATATTTGAATAGTTGCTTGCAATGTCTAGTTGCCTGCAACATGCGTGTGGTTGATTAACATATATGGATAGTTCCCTGTAATATGCATGTGCTAACTCGATTACTGTAGACAAGCATACAAATACTGCAAACGCAAGGTTTTTAAATGCGTAAAACCTTTTTAAGAGGTTTTTGATAAGATTCTTTAGGCGAGTTTTTAGACAGTGGAAAGCTTTGTCAGAGTTTCTGACAATTTACCCTTCATTTTTTCCCTCTTCATTTCAACATCTCTTATGTTAACTCTCCGATCCAAAATACCATCCGACTTCTCGTTTTTCTTCTAGAAAAGCAAGCAGAAATTCCACAAATGCATGAATTTTGGATCAAGGAAGAAGAAGAAGAGAGAACGGTTAAGTCAATCGATTAAATTGCTTAAAGCGGTCTTTAGTATAAAAAGGCTTCAACGATGAAATGCCTAACATCGTCAGGGTTTATGAAGTAAAGCCGTATTTTTCAACGAGAGCGTTTTTTCATGCCTATGCACAATCTTTGTTTCTCCACTGTTACCATTTCCTCAAACAAAAAAAGTTATAAAAAAGAAAAGAAAAAGGAAAATTATTTGGTTTCGATGTGATGATATAAATCAAGACAAGATGGTTAAAAAGGAGGATCCAAACAGAAACAAACCCAATCAATTCCCTAACTACCAAAAAACCGCCTAAATCTCACTAAAGCCCGATGATTACATTCTCATCGAGGAGCGAGAAAGTGAAGCGAGAGACCAAATGCAGCTCCCTTCTCTCTCTAGCTCCGACGCCAGAACCAGCCGTTTCCGCTCCCGGAAAACCGCCTCCGACGCCCGCCCCGCCGCTCACCGGCGGTATCCGGAAGCGGTTTTCTGCAAAGAGCGGCTTTCCGAGGGCCGTTTTCTCGGCAAGGTGTTCCGCTGGAAAACGATCGTTGGTTTCTTGCTCCTCGTCAGCGTCCTTTGCCCCATCCTTCGCTTCAGCAGATCAATCCCTTTTCGTAAGCTAAATAAAAAAAAGCTCTCTCTCGGTTAAATCTTTTTATTGTTTCTTTTTTTAATTTTGTAAAATTTTCAGTTAATAGGGAATCTACCGATGATGGCGACAATGTGGTGAGAATCTTTCCTTTTCTTTGTCAATTTTTTTGTTGTTGATGATTTCTCAAATTGATGTTTCTTGATTTTTGTTTTTTGGAGGAATTTTTCAGAGTAGCAGGGAGCTAAAGGCGATTTCTCATGCGGGTTTTGGTTTCCATTTATGAATTTTTGATTTTTATTGATTTTGCTTAAAACCATAATTCTTGGTGTGTGCGTGTTTTTTTTTTGCAGGAATATACAAATACATTTAAGAGATTTTCGTTGGGAATCAACAATGCTGATGATTGGAAGGATTCGGACGAAGGTAATTTTGTTTTATTTCTTATTTATTTTGAGAGAACTGGATCTAGTATACTGCTTTTTGATTATTTCACATTGTTGTTAAAAGTTTTTTTTGTTGTTAAAAGTTTAGTTCATTAAATTCAATTTTCTTAAATTAGGCTTAAGATGTACTTAGTTTTTTTTAATATGGATACATCGTGCAATTTATTACCCTATAATTCTCTTGGCACACTCTAATCTACTTACATAATAAGAAAGTATCTGAAGTTGTTGGCAAACTTTGTATGCACATATTATTCCATGGAAATTGAGGTTACATATTTGAAATTTTGAATAATGACAGTTGCTCAGCATTCTAATCATTCAGATGAATAAGTTTTGTGTGTGTGTCCTGATCTTTATACGTTTCAGACCTGTCACTCCAAGGTTTGGAAAGAGAAGATACAGTGGAACAAGGCATCACAAGGAATAATGAGAGCGATGAATTGCAGAAACCCAAATCATCAGAATGGTTTAGTGAGACGAAATATCAACAAGTTACCAATGCCACGCGCTTCGATCGACTGGTAATTTGCTGGCTTATGCTTAAATTATCAATATTTGTAGAAAGACGAAAATAAGAATGAACTTAGTTCATACTTTTAAATGTCGGCTTCGTTTTAGCATATATACACATTAGCCTTCTATGTATTTAGCAATCCTGTATACTTTCTACTAGTCGAAGAAAAGAAATTTAATTCGGAATTTTCTGTAAATTTCTATGATATATTAGCTTTGAGCTTCTACAGTGTTATGTCTTGAAGATTTGATCTATTCAGATATGTAAATTATGAGCTCAACCGAATCCGTATGTCATTCTTATCCAGAACATTTCTTATTATCTTTAGACGAGCTAATGCTTTCTTCCTCTGTAACCTTTCTTTTGGTATTGATAGACGTGAGGGACAATGAAAATGATATTCCATTATCTACCTATCAACCAGTAAGAATTCATGCATTACAATGATTACAATCACTTTCTTCATCGTAATTTTTCTACTTTCTTTTTTGGTTACCTTTCTTATGCTACCTTGTTAACCAATATTTTTTTTGTCTAAGTTACACTAAACTTCGAATGTTTTCATTACAGTAAGCTCCCTTGGAGTGCCACATTTAAGAGTATTATAGTGTGAAACTCCTTTAAAACCAAAGTTAAACAGAGCCTATTATTCTAAATAACTCTAAGGTAGTTTAGCAAAAACCAGTGATAGTTGAGGGTTATTTAGACCTCCCCCCTCCCTCCACCCCACCCTCACCCACACACATGATTACTTTTCACGGGTGGGTTTCATACAAATATACACATTGTTTCCAGGAAAACGAACATCAGATACCATCAAGACAAGAATCTCACAATGACAATCCTCACAAAACTGATGCTCGAGTACGGCAGCTTAAGGATCAGTTGGCAATATCAAAGGTGTATCTGGAGGTTGCACCAACTCAGAGCCTGCCTCAGTTCATTGAGGAGCTACAAATCCGAGTAAAAGATATTGAGAGTACACTTCATGAAGCAACAACAGACCCGGAATTGCCAAATGAGTAAGTATTTTAACTTAAATTTGTGGTAGTTAGACTCACCTATACTTGAGAGTATTATTAGAGTAAGAAAATATTTAATTCAGTGCTCATCATAACCTGGATTCTTGGTGTATGTAAGAACGTTAAGTTTCCATGTAAGCTGGTATTAGAGCAACCCAGGCTTAAATTCGAATGGACTTGCATTTAAATGCGGTAAAAGAATACTGTGATGCAAAATCCCAGGTTTTAGGCCATGCAAAGAACGCTCAATTTGCGGGGAAATATTAGAATATTAAAAATAAATAAAAACCTTGACCTTCAACATAACACGGGAGTGTTGGTGCAGCGACATGAACAGTAGAGGTAGTATATTATACAAACCATATTCAATAACAAGATAATTTTTTATGAGAAACTATCCAATAATACAAACACTTCTTAATCTTTTCTTTCAAGAGCAAGTTAATATAAGTTTGACAAGTCGTTCATGATGCTAATTGAATACTTCTATTTCAGTGCTGATGAGAAACTGAAGGCAATCGAGGAAACTCTATCTAAAGGAAAGCAGATTATAGATGATTGTGTGACTACTGAAAATAGTCTCCATGCTGATATTCGTTCACATGAGCGAAAGCTGCGAGCCGAGAGGAAGAAAACTTTCCTTCTAACTCAACTTCTGGCCAAAACGCTGCCAAAAGGTCTCCATTGCCTTGCCTTGAAGCTCTCGATCGAGTATTATTCATTGAACTCCTCTCAACAAAACAGGCTTCCTAATCTAGAGAAGCTTGAAGATCCCAAGCTCTATCATTATGCGCTCTTCTCAGATAACATGCTAGCAGCTGCAGTCGTAGTGAATTCAACTTTGCGTCATGCTGAAGTAATTACTCGAAAGACTAAAACTACACTAAAGTACCTTTACCTATCACTCTTTTCTTCTGAACTACCTTGAAGTTTTTTTGCTACAACAATCTCCCTTAAACTTTGGTTTTATGGGAGTTTATTTCCCAGCTAAAATACCCTTAAACTTTGCTTTTAAAGAAGTTTCTGATGATGCTCGATATCAGTGATCTCCCAGATCATGACACGTGGCAGATGACGTGTCCCAGAACTCACAAGAAAGGACCTACAGTGGCCGACCAGACCACTCCTGTGCCCGTCCTACAAGCAAACGCTGGCTCACCTCCGATCCCCTGCACAATTGGTCTCCTCGGTCTACCAGCTCGTCTCCGGGCTACCACAGAACCAAGATACCTCGGCTCTTCCGCTCGTCCGCGAGCTCTCCCGTCGAAGCCATCTTCCTCGGTCTCATCGACCGACCGACGACACCGCTCACAGGCGCAACCGCCATCCCGCTAATCTCGCCATGCGCGAGATATCCGCCGGCCACATCCCACGTTCCAGGCCATCACGATCCCCCATTAACGAGCCTGTCTCATCATTAATGGGAGATCCCGCTCATCACACGGGCGTGACGTCGGGAGCGTAACTGCCGGCGTGATTCTCACGCCTGCCCTGCCTGCTGCCACCGTTATATAAACCCCTTCTTCAGACGGTTCCAGTAAGCCATTTTTTACTCGACTAAGCCGTTACTCTGCTCGGATCTCTAGTCTAACTTGACCGTCGGAGGGTTCTCGGTGGTACAACCACCCCAGGACTTCCTTGCAAGTAGCTCGGCAACGACAACCTCAAACCCATTGAGATCCACACGCTTTAGGAGCGACAGCCTCCAGATCCAATCTCAGCCATCCATCGCCGCCATCAGCAGATCAACGGAAGGTAACATCTCGGCGCGATCCAGATCGCGTCAGCTGGCGCCGTCTGTGTGAAAGATTGATTCCACAGAAATGAAACTTCGTCTTCCGATCTCAACCTAATGGCGAGCGATCATCACGAAGATCCAAGCACTAGTCGCCGCCTCCCCCTCGACGGAGGCGCGGACGAACCTTCCCCGCCTCAGGATCGGGACCCTACGGAGGTAGAGAAGGCTCCGCTCGTGCCGGCACAACCGATCGTCGCCTCGCTATTTCCAACGGTTGCAGGCCCTACGGGCCAGCACACTCAATGACCCGGTGGGCCCCGCTTCGTTGGGTTCCGAGGTCTTGCACTAGAGAGCTTCGTCCCGAATCTCGTCGCACCCCTGTCCTTCCCGAGGCGATGGTGGTCAGCTCGCCTGTTCGCAGGCATGACCGGCACCCTCTCCCTCGACGGGGTCCGCGAGACTCGCCACGGCAGCTCAAAAACGACCTCGCCGGAAGGCATAAGGAACTTAACCGAAGGAACCGAGGCTCATCGAAAATCATGGTCATGAAGGCGGGGGGTACATCGAGTACCTGGGAGACTCGGTGTCCCACGCCAGCCGTGGAGGCCGACAGCCGCCCGAGGAAGAAGGCCATGGAGACCGAGCCGATCACCTTTGACGACGGGGACTTTCACGGCATATCCCTACCCCACAATGACCCCCTGGTGATTACGGCTCGGGTCCATCAATACGAGGTGCACAGGATCCTGGCCGACTCGGGAAGCTCCGCAGACATTCTCTTCTACGACTGCTTTCTGCGCATGGGACTCACCGCGGCAGACCTGAGGCCGACCTCCCACGTCCTTTTAGGATTCACCAACCACTCCATCCCGGCAGAAGGGGTGATCGCTTTACAGTTCAACGTCGGAGAGGCCGGCCGTACGCGGACATTGCCGATGGAATTCATCGTAGCGAGGATTCCATCGGCCTACAACATCCTCCTCGGCCGTCCCACGTTGAACTCCCCCCGAGCCCGGATATCGACCTACCATCTGGCGATGAAGTTCCCTCTCGATCAGGACGGGATAGGTCGGGTCTATGGAGACCATCGAAATGCAAAGGTTTGCTTCACCGCAACATCTTCATCGGATAGGAGGGTCGACGATGTCGAAGGTGAAGGTGACATCAAGGGTTCTCTGGACACTCGAGATGAGCAAAAAGAGGTCCGAGAGACCCCGGTGGAGCCTTTGACAGAGGTCCCCTTCGTGGAAGGGGACGACGAAAAACTCGTTCAGATCGGGTCGCTTTTGACAGGAACTCAGCGAGACGACCCGGTTCATTTCCTCAGAAACAACTCCGACGTATTTGCCTGGGCACCTTCTGACATGCCTGGGATCGACCCCAAAGTTATATCTCACAAGCTCGGGATAGATCCTACGGCCCGACCCGTTAGACAAAAAAAGCGAAGCTTCGCCCCGGTCAAACAGAAGGCTATCGAGGACGAGGTGGATCGGCTCCTCACCGTTGACTTCATTCGGAATGTGCCCTATTCGGAGTGGCTAGCGAACGTAGTCCTAGTCAAGAAGTCATGCGGGAAGTGGCGTATGTGCGTCAACTTTACCGACCTCAACAAGGCGTGCCCTAAGGAAAACTTGTTAGTTGTATGTATGCTCTACTGGCCATTATTGTACATGAGATGTATATAATAGTGGATGCTGGAACATATATAGGGAGGGCTTTCTTGCTCGACATGATAGTACGCTATCTGGTTGTTCTTTATCTTAACATATACATTTATTGTCTCTATGTTACATGTTGATAAAGCCTTTAGGATGTGTACTCGACTTTCATGATTATGATGCAGATCATACTAGTGGGACCTAGGTAGGCCATGAGTACATCTTTCAATGTTTCTAGTCGTGGGAATATCGAGACGGGGCATCGATATTCCAGAATAGACTAGCGTATATCTTCTCGACCCATGTGATGGGCGATGGATGATCCCATATCCATTGGTGTTTGACATCAGAGATGGTATACGGGTGCTCAGTGGAGACTGGGTATACTGAACGGACTCGCCGAGAACTCCCAGATGGTATTATACCTCACGTCAGATGGCAGTTCTCTGGTAACACTGGTACAGCTTAGTCTGTTGACCTCAGATTGTCATAGGGTCTTATGTGTCTCCCACTGTGCTTTGATTTCTATCCTACCACAGCTCTACTGAGTCGTGCAAACATGTGGTTTTTGGGTACAATCCTGAGTCACGTGGAGGCAATGAGCGATAGGAGGGGATTCGTCTCTCCCGGTATTGGGGGTTGATGTTGCGCTATATTCGATTGGCCATAACTGGAAATCCCTGGCCAGGGTTGATGTGATTTACTGGTAAGTGTTATCAGTAGTTTCACGACTGTTATGGACCTTACATCGGCATAACTTATCAAGCTACCGGGGTCTGACGTTTACCACCCCTAGACGAGATATGTGACATATTAGACGAACAGACCGGACTGTACGGTAAGTGTTACTGATTGAATTCGCAGGAGTGTGAGCAAGCTTGCTCGTTGATGTTCTGATCGCTCAATACCCGGGTGGCCGTTACGTTTAGCAGACCGCTTACGGCTTGTGGGTGACTGATATGATCATCACCTACTGCCGGCGTATTGACGAGTCTTTAGAGTCCTACACAAAGGTTTCCTGGCTCAAGCGAAATGAAATAGGAGCGCATATGAGATATGTGCGGGACCGAGAATAATACCAGTATGTGATACTGTATTCTATTCTCGCGATTTGTATCATCGGTCGGTTATAAGCGATATAGCCGGGTTACCGAATCAAGTGTTGATTCAATATATTGATACACTAGATATTAGTCGGTTATATGCGATATGACCGGATAATTAAATCAAGTGTTGATTTAATGATTTAATATATAATTATATATTTGATATATTACTTTACATTAACTAGTATTGGTTCACTTAAGATTATTTTCTCACTTGATGTGCACATAATGTATATGCGATATATGTTTGTGTACATGATTGTATCATGCTTGATAATACATGCAAACTTGGGTGTGTGTATGACTTACACCATATTTAAGATAATGGTTAGGGTTTTTATTTCTTTTGTAATTCAAAATGGTGGCTCTCTTTGTCTTGACTTGAAGCTTCATGAAGCTTAAAGCATCTTTGACAAAGTCCACTCACTTTGTTTTATTTAAGATATTTATTAACCAAACCATTAACTTAAACCAGGGTTTAGTCTCTACAAAGGTTAGTGGATGATACTAACTCACTCATGGTTGCATAATTGATCATAATTATCTTCACTTGAGTTTTGATTCTTGCTTCTTCTTCTTCTTCTTCTTCATCCAAAAGAAAAAGGTTGCTAGATTTTTTTTAAGTGAAGAAATAAAGTGAGAAATCAAAATCTAAAGTGAACCCATTTCCTATTTCATCATCCTCTACTACTTGCCATTTAGTTTAGGGTGTTCTCTTCACAAAGTTCTTGACCAAGTGAAGAGATAGCTTGAGTTTGAGTCATCTCGATGTAGATCATCTTCGGCCTCGAAATCAACGAGCTAGCTTGATCATTTCTCCGGAGAAATCCATTCTAGAGTTCGGGACTACGATGATCGCAGCGAAGGGACGTCAACACAGGGCTTTAGAAGTGAAGGACCGGATCTACAAAGGTTGTATTTTCATTCACTTCTGTTTGTAATATTGGTTTACAAGTTTTGTTACCCTAGTTTTCTAGTATGATCTTTAGTTTGATTGCTTAGCACCCCCTTTAGTTTTTATTGTGGCATGGGTGATGCTTGCAAACCCTAGGTTAGGTGCTGAGAAATCCCAACATGGTATCAGAGCCTAACTAGAAATCTAGACGATGTTAGAAGTAATACGAAACCGAAACAAATCCATAAACATGCAATTTCTGGAACCCTGCACACATGCTCTCTGTTGATTTTCAAAAGGTCTGTAAAAATTTTGCAAACAAGTGCAGAGTCATATATGTGAGACCTATAGTGCACAGAACAAAAACGAGGCCCATTGCTCGGTTTTGAACCGAGCACCTTCCCTCTAAAACCGGGGTGGCCGGCCCTGCATGCTCCAATTGGTCTCGTTCTTGTTTTGTGCTCTGGTGTGTGTATTTTGGGTTTTCAGGTATTGTTTGCTTGGTCCAAATTTTCATGTGATGTAAATTTTTCTATAGGACCAAAACGGAGTGCTTTATAGTCGTAAAATTTAACATTGTGATGGTAACCTAGGCTATGTTTGACAGTTCGAACGATATTCAAACAGCACCCCATGATCCCCTCTGAAATTTTCAAGTGTTGGAATTTTTCCAAGTTAATTATATTCAATGTTCGTGCAAGTAACTCTATGGACCCTCTAGAAGAACATAAACCTTAACTCGATTCTATACCCTCGGAACCGCGGCTTGAACCCTAGGGTTTGCCGTGGTTCCGCGGTGTCATAGGTGAGGCGTTGGTTTGACCCTTCTACGGCTGTATCATAGGTACCGAGGCACGTTTTGGGTACTTTGACTTCGCTCAAGTGTTGAGCTTATCGGGTGATGGGATGTTGCTTGATTCATTCGAAACGTTTAGCATAGTCTAGTATATATTGTGATACAATACTTGGAATCAACAACATTTGAATTTTATAAGTCTAGTAATTTAGTCTCATTTGATTGGTTGCCACGGGATTTTGATGCGATAAAAAGTCCGTCGCAATCACTTTGTGTATTCGGATACTCGCCGGGTAACATTACTAGATAGCCACGCCCCATATCCCCGACCAAGTGACTGTAGGAGAACTCCGTTGCCAAAAAGCATCCGTCCGGATGCTCGCGGCCGCGGTGTTCCGCCTAAGTGCACTTCGTCATCGGTATCGGGGGGTGCGGCCGTCTACTAAAGTTTCCGACGAGCATTCGATCAGGATGTCTGGAATCTTGTTGAATTGCCCGACTGATTATTGGAAAGTGTTTTCAATATTGAGACTAAAATGCGGGGTTTATAATTGTTAGACATGCGATGTCTAAGGAATTCATTTGTTAGGTATGAAATCCGCAATATGAGATATTACGGGTTTATGATGTCTAAGGTTGTTGCGGATTCCAACTGTTGTAGTTTTTCATTTTTTTTTTCTGCGACCGTAAGTGTAATATGTGGAGTATTGCCGGTTTCGTTGCTATACGTCAACGACAATTGTGATACGTATATTTACTTACGTTGATGACATGTGATGTTATGTGTTGCTGGATATGTTATATTGGATCGTCGTGTTTGAATAGCCGGTTTTTTTTTATGTGAGATGAGAGTTTTTCATTTTCATTCATGTAAAAACTTGTATGTAATATTCTTTTATTGGAGCACTTCCGGGTTGAGGAAGATGTCACTGTTGATGTATATTATTTACTTTTCCGCATTAGGATAGACCCAAGGAGGGGAGCACAAGTAACCGGGTTCTAGAGTCTAGTGGGAGACCATCTCGAGGCGTCGAGACCGGATCTCCTAACTCTAAAATTGGTAGGGTTGCTTGCCGCTCTCGTAGGGGTCTAGGGATGTGGGTTTGGCTATTCATCATGACCGTAGAATCCGTGTTTTATATAGGCTCAAAATAAAACACGGACATCCTAGTATATCCAATATTCATATATTGTTTTCTGCTACGTTATCTGTGATGTGATCATGTGATATGTTCAGATAGATACTGTATATAGTATATATGATATATTATATATAGACGTTGCTTATGTTTTACACCCGCGCTAGCCCTGTCCCGCTCTGCCGTTAGTTACCTAACTTAACGGTGCATGACGGGACATCGAGACGAATGCGGATGGCATAAACGTACGTTGTATTTATCTGTGATGTTTATGTGACTTAAATGGTGGGACATTCATTAATGAGATTGATGAAAGAAAATAAACCTAAAAGAAGTTGTGGAATCGAATTTCAAAAATAAGGTAGCTCTAGTTGTTGCTTTGCATAGCGGTATTCCTTGTAGAATATTCAGCACCTCATTCGACGAGGAAAGAGCCGAGATCCCTTCACCGGGTGTGGCCTCTTTAGCAATAACTAGCAGATGCTACAACCCTCGGTTTTGTCTTTTGACTGCTTTTCTAGTTCTTGCTTTGCACAGTGGTATTGTGAATATCCTGCACCTCATTCCACGAGAAAAGAGCTGAGATCCCTTCACCGGGAGTGACCTCTTTAGCGAAACTAGCAAAGGCCTCAAAAACACTCCATTTAAAATCATTTGATTCTGCAACGAGATCAAGTTCAAAGCGTTCAAGGTTTTCTTAAAAACCATTCGCAACCCTCCGTCATTTTAGAAAGTAGAGTACTTAGTATGCGTGCTGCGTTTGTCGACCACAGCCGAGGCGTAGTGTACGGTAGCTAAGTGATGTCTTCCTACACAGTATATGATGCGATTAGTTAGGACAGTCATGTGACTTTGTTGACCTTAGCCAAGGGTCATGTGGGTGGGTCTAATTAATCACGAAATGACGGGTAGAATTTGACTAGTACTTATGATTTGTTGACCATAGCCAAGGTCATAGGTGCTAGGGGTAAAAACCATTATCGGGAGTTTCAGGTGTTGAAATTTGCAATGAGATTGCATACCTTCTATGAGATAGTTGGATCGTGATACCCACTGCGAGTAATTGTTACTCCTGTGAGAGTTTTGCACTTTACAATTAGCCGATCAAGTAGGTGTCTAGAAAGGTGTCAACGGGGTTACGTCTCTGGGAAAACGAGGTTTATTTTAATTAGGTCCGTGCGAAAGCACGGGGAACCTCCCTCAAAGTACCGGCACTGGCCTAAAGATTGACGAACTTGTAGAGTGTAATTAATCCCGGCTAGTCTTTCTTTTTAGGGTTTGAAGGAAGATTTGATAAAAACAGTGGGAGACATCCTGATTAGATAAAATATATAACCAATCTAATCTTGCAAGAGCGCACGCAGAGTGTTTTCTTCTCTCTCTCCAGGTAGCGACCATGTCATGTCTTAATCAAGATAATAATATGGATGTATTGACCGAACCCGCTTGTTATACTGAGCTGGGGAACGTTGGTCCCGCTCCAACTTATAATTGTTATAAGACTGAGCAGGAAATAGGGGAATACCAGGATTCCCATGCCATCCAAACGAAGAAAGTGCATGCTGATGCATCTTCTTCGGGTGTGTTCATTACATAAAACTGTTTCTCAGTATCCTCTACGTCCTGGGTATTTGATACCGGATCAGGATCCCGGATAATGTAATCTGTTACATGGGTTACAGATAGGTAGAGAACTGAGAACGGGTAATAAATTTCAATAGTTGAAAACGGTGCAATTGTTGCAGCCAAGGTGTTGGCAGTTATCACCCTGTATTACCAAATACATTGATTCTGAACGAATGTTATTAGATACCGAACCTGATATACAATATCATATCAATCTCTTTATTTAGTAAAGAAGGATATAATTTTGTATTGTTGGATAATGTTTTGAACATTTCCTTTATCAAGAGTTGATCGGTTCAGGCACGTTTTCTAAAAGCATATACATTCTAAATCAAACCACAGTTCTTAACATATAGAACACACACAAGAGGAAGAATTCAACAATGAACGAATCCTTCTTGAGGCATTGTAGACTAGGTCATATCAATGCGACCCGACTAGCTAAGTTATATTTAGATGGATATTTAAATCAGTTTGAATTTACATCTTGTGAAACTTGCCAGTCATGTCACAAAGATAAAATGACCATAGCTCCGTTTACTTGAAACAGAGAAAGAGTTGATAAACTCTTGGGACTGATACATGATGATGTATGTGGTCCCCTGTCTACAAATGCCAGGACTGGTTCTTTATACTTCCTTACATTCACTGATGATCTCTCAAGATTCAGACACATGTTCCTATTAAAACACATGTCTGAAGCTGTTGAGAAATTCAAAGAATATAAGATAGAAGTAGAGAACCAATACAGGTATAAGTATTATGTCCTTTGATGTGATCAGGAAGGAGAATACTTGGGCATGGAGATCCTGGACTATTCTAAAGGAGAATGAGTCTCTCTCTCAGCATTACTCCTCCGTATACACCACAACACAATGGTGTATCAGGGTAGAGCAATCACACCCTATATGATATGATGCGCTCTATGATGAGTGCTACCGAGTTACCTGTTTTCTTTTTGGGAGTTATGCACTTGAGAAGCTGCATACCTATTGAATTGGGTTCCAATCAAATCAGTGCCTATCACTCCATATGAGATATGGTATGGGAAGAGCCCATTTCTTAAGCAAGTTAAGATTTGGGTTGTCCGGCATATGTCTAAAAGCAAAATCCGGACAAGCTCGAGGCAAGCTCAGTTCTGTAGAACCGGAAGGAGTTCCAGCTATACAAACTACAAATGATGATTTGGTAGAACCGGTGGATTCAATAGTTCCCGATGAACCTTAGCCTCTCCGCCGATCTGGTAGGGTTCCTCATCCACCTAAGAGATACTTAGGTTTCTCGAGGAAAGTGGGAGCAAAGATTGCATCATGGAGATGATGACCCAACTAGTTTCGAGCAGGCCATCAAGAGTAGGGACTTTGTAAGAATGGCTGGATGCTAAGCGATCTGAGATGGAATCCATGTACACCAACAAAGTATGGACTTTGGCTGCTATATCTGAAGGGTTAAATCCCCATCAGGAGCAAGTATATCTTGAGAAGATTACTTGGTATAGATGGAAAAGTTGAGACTTTCAAAGCTAGACTTGTTAAAGGTTCTCGTCATCGACCAGGCGTGGATAATGATGATACCTTTTCCAGCGGCTGTACTTAAGTCCATCCGGATCCTACTTGCCATTGCTACATACCATGACTACGATATCTGGTGGTTGGGTGTCATGACTGCTTTTCTAAATATTGATTTAGAAGAGAACGTCTATAAGAACACAGCCAGAGGGCTTCGTAAACAGTGGGAGCAGCGGAAACATGTGCAAGTTGCTTTATAGGTTAAAGCAGGCATCGCGGAGATGGAACATCTGTTTTTGATGCGGTAGTCAAAGAGTTTGACTTCATCAAGATGGTAGATGAACCTTGTATATAAAAAGTGGGCAGTAGAGAGTAAGGTGGTCATCCTCGTATTGTACGTGGACGACATACTCTTGATAGGAAAAGAGTTTCCTATGCTACACTCGGTCAATCTGCTCTTATCACATTGATTCTCTATGTAGGATCTAGGTGATACCTCCTAAATCCTAGATTTTGAATCTATGAGATAGATCTAAATGGATGTTAGGATTCTCACTAGGTGTAGTGAGATGGTATCAATCGATCCTGAGGAGAATCACTAGATAGCTTCCAGGGTGGTAAGGACGACTGAATGTCAGTCACAGGCATTGTCTTTACCCTCAATGGAGGGACGGTATGTTGGAAGAGTTCCAAGCTAGATACCGTGGCAAACTCGATAAAGGCTGGTGACATCGCTATCAAAGATACTACCAAAGAGGCATATTGGGTGTATATTAGTTCATGAGATAAACTAGGTTCTTACCATTGTGTGACAATGGAGGTGAGGTTTTGGCCCAGGAACCACGGTCCCATCAGTGACCCGGACATATTCCAAGGCAGTATCACCTGATCATGGAGATGGCTGATCTCCAGGGAGATCGAGGTTAGGAGAGTAGACTCAGAGGACAACACGACGGATCCACTTACAAAGGCCTTTTCCCAAAGAGAGACTTTTATGGGATGGTTGAGTATGAGATACTACAACCACTGCTATATAATGGCCCTAGTGCAAGTGGGAGATTGTTAGTTGTATGTATGCCCTAGAGACCATTATTGTACATGAGATGTATATAATAGTGGATGCTGAGACATATATAGGGATGACTTTCTTGCTCGACATGATAGTACGCTATCTGGTTGTTCTTTATCTTAACATGTACACTTATTGTCTCTCTGTTATATGTTGATAAAGCCCTTAGGATGTGTACTCGACTTTCAGGATTATGATGCAGATCATACTAGTGGGGCCTGGGTAGTCCATGAGTACATCCTTCAATGTTCCTAGTCGTGGGAATATCGAGACGGGGCATCGATATTCCAGACTAGACTAGCGTATATCTTCTCGACCCATGTGATGGGCGATGGATGATCCCATATCCATTGGTGTTTGACATCGGAGATGGTATACGGGTGCTCAGTGGAGACTGGGTACACTGAACGGACTCGCCGAGAACTCCCAGATGGTATTATACCTCACGTCAGATGGCAGTTCTCTGGTGACACTGGTACAATTTAGTCTGTTGACCCGAGATCGTCATAGAGTCTTGTGTGTCTCCTACCGTGCTTTGATTTCAACCCTACCATGGCTCTACTGAGTCGTGCAAACTGGTGGTTTTTAGGTACAGTCCCGAGTCACATGGAGGCGATGAGCGATAGGAGGGGATTCATCTCTCCCGGTATTAGGGGTTGATGTTGCGCTATATTCGATTGGCCATAACTGGAAATCCCTGGTCAGGGTTGATGTGATTTACTGGTAAGTGTTATCAGTAGTTTCACGACTGTTATGGACCTTACATCGGCATGACTTATCAAGCTACCGGGGTCTGACGTTTACAACCCCTAGACGAGATATGCGACATATTAGACGAACAGACCGGACTGTGCGGTAAGTGTTACTGATTGGATTCGCAGAAGTGTGAGCAGGATTGCTCGTTGATCTTCTGATCGCTTAATACCCGGGCGACTGTTACGTTTAGCAGACCGCTTGCGGCTTGTGGGTGACTGATATGATCATCACCTACTGCCGGCGTATTGACGAGTCTTTAGAGTCCTACACAGAGGTTTCCTGGCTCAAGCGAAACGAAATAGGAGCGCATATGAGATATGTGCGGGACCGAGAATAATACCAGTATGTGATACTGTATTTTATTCTCGCGATTTGTATCATCGGTCGGTTATATGCGATATAGCCGGGTTACCGAATCAAGTGTTGATTCGATATATTGATATACTAGATATTAGTCGGTTATATGCGATATGACCGGATCATTAAATCAAGTGTTGATTTAATGATTTAATGTATAATTATATATTTGATATATTACTTTACATTAACTAGTATTGGTTCACTTAAGATTATTTTCTCACTTGATGTGCACATAATGTATATGTGATATATGTTTGTATACATGATTGGATCATGCTTGATGATACATGCAAACTTGGGTGTGTGTATGACTTACACCATATTTAAGATAATGGTTAGGGTTTTTATTTCTTTTGTAATTCAAAATGGTGGCTCTCTTTGTCTTGACTTGAAGTTTAAAGCATCTTTGACAAAGTCCACTCACTTTGTTTTACTTAAGATATTTATTAACCAAACCATTAACTTAAATCATGGTTTAGTCTCTACAAAGGTTAGTGGATGATACTAACTCACCTATGGTTGCATAATTGATCATAATTATCTTCACTTGAGTTTTCATTCTTGCTTCTTCTTCTTCTTCTTCATCCAAAAGAAAAAGGTTGCTAGATTTTTTTTTAAGTGAAAAAATAAAGTGAGAAATCAAAATCTAAAGTGAACCCATTTCCTATTTTATCATCCTCTACTACTTGCCATTTAGTTTAGGGTGTTCTCTTCACAAAGTTCTTGACCAAGTGAAGAGGGAGCTTGAGTTTGAGTCACTTCGACGTAGATCATTTTCGGCCTCGAAGTCAACGAGCTAGCTTGATCATTTCTTCGGGGAAATCCATTCTAGAGTTCGGGACTACGATGATCGCAGCAAAGGGACATCAACACGGAGCTTTAGAAGTGAAGGACCGGATCTACAAATGTTGTATTTTCATTCACTTCTCTTTGTAATATTGGTTTACAAGTTTTGTTACTCTAGTTTTCCAGTATGATCTTTAGTTTGATTGCTTAGCATCCCCTTTAGTTTTTATTGTGTCATGGATGATGCTTGCAAACCCTAGGCTAGGTGTTGAGGAATCCCAACAAAACTATCCCCTATCTCGGATAGACCAGCTCATCGACAGCTCGGCAGGCCACGAGCTATTGAGCTTCATGGATGCCTTCTCCGGCTACAATCAGATCCGTATGAATCCGGCAGACGAAGACCTTACCGCATTCACAACGGACCGGCGGTATACTGCTATAAGGTGATGCCTTTCGGCCTCAAGAAAGCCGGAGCTACGTACCAACGGTTGGTCTACCGCATGTTCAAGCCACAGATCGGCAGGAACATGGAAGTTTACGTCGACGATATGCTCGTCAAATCGGTCTCGTCGACCGACCACTCCAAGGACCTGGGCGAGGCCTTCGAGGTACTCCGCAAGTTCAAGATGAAGTTGAACCCCGCCAAATGCGCATTCGGGGTCACCGGGGGAAAATTCCTCGGTTTCATGGTCACCCACCGTGGGATCAAGGCTAACCCGGAAAAATCGACGCTATCCTCAACATGACCGCGCCCAAGACTAAACGTCGAGATCATGCGACTGACGGGGCGGGTAACCGCTCTGAGCCGTTTCATGTCAAGGTTTGGGGAAAAGTGCCTCCCATTCTTCAAAGCTCTAAAGAAAATCCCGAGGTTCGAGTGGTCAGAAGAGTGTCAGACCACCTTTGACCAATTAAAAAGACATCTTGCGACGCCACCGCTGCTCACCCGACCAGTGGAAGAAGATGAGCTATCACTGTATCTGGCGGTATCCGACCAAGCAGCCGGCTCAGTGCTCGTTCGAGAGGTCGACGGAGTGCAGAGGCCGGTGTACTATGTGAGCCACGTCTTCAAAGACACGGAAACGAGGTACCCAGCCATAGAGAAGATCGACTTGGCACTCGTTGTGGCCTCAAGGAAGCTACGACACTACCTCCAAGTGCACACTATCCTCGTTCTCACCGAGCGCCCGCTGAGGGCTATTCTCGCCTCACCCGAATCCTCGGGCCGCCTAGAGAAGTGGAGGTGGGAACTATCCCAGTTTGACATAAAATACCGCCCGAGGCAGGCCATCAAAGCACAAGCTCTGGTCGACTTTATCGTCGAGTGCACCATCCCCAGCAAGGAACCGGAGCCCGCGCTGACCCTCACGGATCAATACCCGATCGTGGGGAGACCCGACTCGGTCCCTGAGTGGGTCATCTACGTCGACGGATCCTCAATCGAGGAAGGCTGTGGCGCCGGCCTTATCATTCGGGCCCGAACGAGGCAGAAATGGAATATTCCCTAAAGCTCGGATTCAAAGCTTCAAACAACGCGACAGAGTACGAGGCCCTGCTGGCTGGACTTCGCATGGCCTCCAGGCTGGGCTGAAGACAATTCGAATCCTCAGTGACTCAGCCCTAGTTGTTGGCCAAGTGACCGGCCACTTCGAGGCTCGGGAACCCCTAATGGTGAAATATCTGGCCGAGGTAAGAAAACTTCGGAAGAACTTCGACAAAGTCCAGATAAAACAAATACCCAGGCAGCTCAATACCCAAGCCGACGCCCTGAGCAAGCTGGCATCATCTTGCTCGGCCAACAACAAGCGGTCTATCCTCTTCGAAACCTTGCCATGGCCCAGCGTGGAATACGGTGCGACAATACTTCATGTGTATACAGCGCAGGAAGATGTCCAGGACCGGAGGAAGCTCTCGTGGAATTCCTAAGGGACGGTACGCTCCAAGAAGATCGGGGAGCAGCCCGCCGTCTCCGGGCCAAAGCCCATCACTTCATCTGGAGCAATGAGAACCTTTACAAGAAATCCTTCACTCAGCTCCTGCTCCGGTGCGTCGATCCCCACGAAGCCGACTACGTCCTCCGTGAAATCCATGAAGGGGTCGGCGGCGCACACCAAGGGGCCCGAACCTTAATGCAGAAGGCATTGCTCCAAGGGTACTACTGGCCAACTATTCACGAGGACGCACAGAAGCTCGTCAGGAGATGCAAAAGTTGCCGACTCCACGAAAGCATACCTCGCCTCCCGGCTACCGAGCTGACCGCACTGACCTCCCCGTGGCCGTTCGCCTAGTGCGGATTGGACATGATAGGCCAGTTCCCTACCGGGACGGGCGGGCACAAATATGTCCTCGTCGCAGTAGATTACTTCACGAAGTGGATCGAGGCTGTCCCCATCAGGAGACCGGACGCCGCCACGACCATCAAGTTCCTGCAGAACAACCTGATACACCGGTTCGGCATCCCGAGGTGTATCATCACCGACTATGGGACAAACTTCGAAAACGAGAAAGTGAAGGATTTCTTCAACGAATATCATATCCTCATGAAGTTTGCCGCGGTCGCCCATCCCTAATGCAACGGGAAGGCCGAGATTGCTAATCGGGACGTCCTTCGAGGTCTCCGGACCCGTCTAGAAGGACGCTAAGGCGGTTGGGTTGAGAAATTGCCCCGGGTCTTATGGGCCCTGCGCACGTCAAAGAAGACCCCCACCGGGGAAACCCCTTTCAGCCTCTGCTACGGGACCGAGACGATGGTCCCGGCGGAGATCGGGCTACCCAGTCACCGGGTCGAACACTTCGATGACGAAGCAAACACCACGGCACTGCGGACCAACCTGGACATCTTGTTGGAGAAACGGGACCGGGCTCAAATCCGGGCCGCCGCCTATCAGCACCAAACTGCCCGATACTACAACGCGCGGGTCAAGCGTCGCTCCTTCAAGACCGGAGACCTGGTCCTACGGCGAAACGAGTTCGTCGATCAAGGCAGGCTGCATAAGTTTTTCCCGAAATGGGACGGTCCTTTCCTCGTCTCCGAAGTACTTCCCAGCGGAGCCTACTGTTTACAGGACGCGGACGGCCGCAAGTTTCCACGGCCTTACAACGCTGAGAAACTTAAGCTGGACCAATGAAACGGATACCTACGAGTGTGTACCTCTCTTTTCTCAAAAGCAATGTAAATTTTTCTAAAAAGTTTTTTCTACTTAAATAATAAGAGGGGAACGCTAGAGCATTGCAAAAAGAGGAATCTTATTAATCCAAAAAGATACTCTGGGCTCCTCAGCCTTACAAAAGGGGTTACAAAAGAGGTGGAACGGGATCGAGGAAGTACTCTTGGTAATACTCAGAGTAGATCTCCGTCGACCGGGCCTTAGCCGCTGCAGCCCACTCCTGCTGACGCTGCATGCGGACCCGGGAAGCCACGGAAGCACCCGACTCACCGCCCGCTGAGCCTTGACCCACGATGTACCTCATCTTGAAATATTCAAGAATCAGAAGCAAGGATCGGTTGTGCCTGGCCTTCGAGATGAGGCCGAACAGGAAGATCGAATGCACCTTGTCAAGGGCCTCGTCCAGAAGCTCCTCAGTGAAGGGGTTGTCCAACCCCGGGGACCTCCTCCAGATCGCGTACATTAGGAGCTGGAGCAAGGACGACCGCCGAGGGAGGAGACGGCCGAAGTGATCCTCGAGACACCGAACCACTCCCCGGTACCCCTCCTCGAACAACGATTGGTCGTATAAGTAGACATCACCAAGGGTGATAATCTCTTCGATCGAATACATGCGTCCAGCCATCTCGAAAATAAGCGGTGCCAAATGAACGGCCATCTCCTTCCCTACTTATAGCTTAAGCAGAATCTTCAAGGATCCGGATTCTCGGACATGCCAGCGTGAATCTTGGGAATCGCAGCAACTACCCCAATGCCACGCCGCCACGTGGCGAAACTGGCATGGCATTCCGAAATTCTTTGCGTTCCCTACGCGATCGCGACACGTGTCGCCAGCGACTGTCCCGCTGCGCCGCTCGATGCGAAATCGAAACGACGCGGCTCTGGCGCTTCGCCTCCTCCACGCGTTCGTGGCACGCGTCATTCGCGACTGTCCATCTTCCTAAAGCCTTCATGCAGAGGCAGCCCAACAGCTACCTGCTCGGCTATCTCTGGCTGGTAGCTCCCCTACCCCACAACGTCAGGGATCGAAGCTTCACTAAGAGGCAACCGAGCAGCTTCACTGCATGGTTCATCCTTGGCAGGCCTCCCACGGCCCCTCCAGCGCCAAGGACCTAAGCCCTCACCAAGAGGCAGCCCTGCAGCTACCCTGCTCGGCTATCCCTGACCGGTAGCTCGCCTATCCCACAACGCCAGGGATCTAAGCCCTCGCTAAGAGGCAACCGAGCAGCTTCACTGCTTGGTAGCTTCACTGCTTGGTTCTTCCTTGGCAGGCCTCACACGGCCTTTCCAGCGCTTAAGGATCGAAGCCCTCACCAAGAGACAGCCCTGCAGCTACCCTGCTCGGCTATCCCTGGCTGGTAGCTTCCCTACCCCACAACGTCAGGGATCGAAGCTATCGGGACCCGGTTCTTGCTCACGGATCAAAGTGCCACACGGAACAAAGTGCCACGCCAAGTGTCATGTTTAAGTGGGCGGGGGCCACCTCTTGAATCCGTGGGGGCCACCTCTTGAGTCTGTGGGACCCACTGTAGAACAATGGGGAATCTTCGGAACACATTCCGAAAGAGGACCGGACTGCATTATAAATATAATGATACCACCCTCAATTACAGATGCGCCTTTTAAGCGAATCGGAACTATATGAGCTTAATAATTCCGTAGTTAAGCGTGCTCGGGCCAGGGAAGTCTTGACCTCCTGGGAAGTGGCCCCTGGTCTGGTCCGGTTCGCTCTAAAGGGAAAAACCGTGCGGTTTCGGTCAGAGCGGACAATACCATCTGTACTGGGGCGTGGGGCGTTACATTTATGGTGGCCCATGCAGGTCCCTCAGTAGTAGGTTTGTGGTTCGAGGACGAACCATTGTTCAAAGGTGGGGAGAATGTCGAGACCTGGTTCTTGCTCACGGAGCAAAGTGCCACACGGAACAAAGTGCCACGCCAAGTGCATGTTTAAGTGGGCGGGGGCCACCTCTTGAATCCGTGGGGGCCACTTCTTGAGTCCGTGAAACCCACTGTAGAACAATGGGGAATCTTCGGAACACATTCCGAAAGAGGACTGGACTGCATTATAAATATAATGATACCACCCTCAATTACAGAGGCGCCTTTTAAGTGAATCGGAACTATAGGAGCTTAATAACTCCGTAGTTAAGCGTGCTCGGGCCAGGGAAGTCTTGGGATGAATGACCTCTTAGGAAGTTGCCCCTGGTCGGGTCCGGTTCGTTCTAAGGGAAAAACCGTGCGGTTTCGGCCAGAGCGGACAATACCATCTGTACTGGGACGCGGGGCGTTACAGAAGCCCTCGCCAAGAGGCAGCCCCGCAGCTACCCTACTCGGCTATCCCTGGCTGGTAGCTTCCCTACCCCATAATGCCAGGGATTGAAGCCCTCACCAAGAGGCAACCCTGCAGCTACCCTGCTCGGCTATTTCTGGCTGGTAGCTTCCTTACCCCACAACGCCAAGGATCAAAGCCCTCGCCAAGAGGCACCGGGCAGCAACCTTGCTCGGCCATCCTTAAGGACAAAAAGCCCTCGCCAGGAGGCACTGGGCAGTAACCCTACTCGGCCATCCTTAGTAGGCCACCTACGACCCCTCCCGCGCTAAGAATGAAAAGCCTTTGAAAGAGGCAACCGGGCCCGCCCTTGCTCGGTTATCCCTGACTGGTAGCTCCCTACCCCAACAAACCAGGGATCAAAGGCCCTCGCCAAGAGGCAACCGGGCCCGCCCTTGCTCGGTTATTCCTGGCAGGTAGCCCCTTACCCTATAAACCAGGGATCAAAGCCCTCGCCAAGAGGCACCGGGCAGTAACCCTGCTCGGCCCGTCCTTAAGGATCAAAGCCCTCGCAAGAGGCAACCGGGCCCGCCCTTGCTCAGTTATCCCTGGCTGGTAGCCCTCTACCCCAATAAATCAGGGATCAAAGCCCTCGCCAAGAGGCACCGGGCTGTAACCCTGCTCGTCCATCCTTAGTAGGCCACTTACGGCCCCTCCCGCGTTAAGGATCAAAGCCTTCGCAAGAGGCAACCGGGCCCGCCCTTGCTCGGTTATCCCTGACTGGTAGCTCCTTATCCCAACAAACCAGGGATCAAAGCCCTCGCCAAGAGGCACCGAGCAGCTACCCTGCTCGGCCCCGTCCTTAGTAGGCCACTCACGGCCCCTCCCGCGCTAAGGATAAAAGCCCTCTCCAAGAGGCACTGGGCAGCTATCCTGCTCGGCTACGTCCTTAGTAGGCATCTCACGGCCCCTCCTGTGCTAAGGAACAAAAGCCTTTGCAAGAGGGATCTGAGCGGCTACCCTGCTCGGCTATCCCCGGCTGCCAATTCACTACCTTACAACTCCCGGGGATCGAAGCCTTCGCCTAGAGACCCCGGATAGCTACCCTGCTCGGTTTATCATCAACATACCTCTCCGAGCCTTCCACGCTAAGGAACATGACCTCACCAAGAGGCATCCGGTCTATCAACGTCTGAGCAATCCGCACCTCGATTTCGGGGCCATGGAGATACTTGTAGGGTGTTTTTCGTCACCCCATTGAGATGAGAATACGCGCGCGCTTGTCAGGCGTACTACAGATTCCCCCTGCCAGGGGTAGGCCGGGGTTTAATGATTGTGGGGATCCGAATCTCCGGCAGCCGCGGACTAAGCTGCCGTTAATTACCCCTCGCCTTTGGAGCGATGGAACCTCCGATTGACGGGTTAAACTGGTCATGCGAACTCAATGTGCAGTATATGTGTGTTGTGTTTTGAAAGTGGGTTTTGGATATATCGGGAGCCACGCAGAGTTTTTTACGGGGGTCCCGCTACCTGGATAGCGGGCTGGGGGTCAAGGGGGCCAGCAGCCCCCTTGCGGGGTGCGGGGCAGCGCCCCGTTAGAATTTTTTTTCTAACAGGGACAGTGTCGTGGAGTATGTGTGTGTAAATATGTATGCATATGTACATATATATATGTATGTATACATGTATGTGTGTGTGTGTGTGTATATATATATATATATATATAAAAGAAAGAGGGGGAAAAGACATCCAAAGGATGCGTGGGGCAGCACCTTGGGCGCTGTGCGCTCAGGCGCTAGAGTGCCACGTGTCGGCACGTGGGCGCTCTGCGCTTCAGCGCAAGTGCGCCACGTGTCGGCACGGGGGCGATTTGCGCTTGAGCGCAAGCGAGCCACGTGTCGGCACGGGGGCGACTTGCGCTGGAGCGCAAGCGCGCCACGTGTCGGCACGGGGGCGACTTGCGCTCGAGCGCAAGCGCTTGAGCGCAAGCGCGCCACGTGTCGGCACGCGGACGCTCTGCGCTTGAGCGTCGGCGAGAAAAAGAGGCTTTTAGCCTAAAAAAAGATTTCTCGAAAGAGAAATCAGAGAGGAGTTGGACTCCTGAGTGTGTTTTTGGGGTTAATGAAAGGGGTTCTTCTTCTTCCTCCTCTGTTAGCTGGATCTTGAAGATCAAGAGATGTGAGATCTCAAAATTTCTCCTTTTTGAGATCTGATGACAGATCCAAGTTCCCCTTTATGGGTTTCGTGGTGAAAAACTATTTTGTTTTTGAAAAGGAAGAGTAAAACTCTTGATTTAATTCAAAAGAGAGAAGAAGGTTTGAGACCTTCAGAAAAGGGAAAGAGATACAAACCCTGGGTTTTTTGTGAGAATAAAAAGTGTATTTTTTATTCATCATCATGTTGTCTTATATAGGCTTACATATTTACATATAGCCCCTTGGGCTTTACAAAAATGGCATTTTAGCCATCCCATGGCTCATGTGCCATTTCATTTTTGCACATAAGCCATGGGCTTACAAAATATTGGCTTTATGCCCATTTTGTTTACATTCATAAATAATTACATAAAAATTATTTATTACATGATTTTCTTGTTGGCATGGGGAGGCTGGCTGCGGGCTCGACTTGGGCATGGGCCCGCTTGACCTGAGCTTGGGCCCACCTGGCTTGGGGTTGACTTTGATTTTGACTTGGTCAACCGGGGTGTAAATTTTTACCCCAACAATACCGTCCCCCCAGTCTTTGCACACTCGGCAAACGAACAGATTCAACTCGATGTGTGATCGCTAGACAAAGAACCGACATAAAACGAAGGCAGTGCTGCGCAAATACGAGTGCTTACCGATAAAGGAAAATACGAGCACAAACTACTGCAAAAACAAAAATCTTTATTCACAAAGTCAAAGCTTTTACAAGGGTACTGTGGGCTCCCCAGCCTTATCAAATTACTCGAAGGCTTACAAAAAGGAGAGGAGGAAAAGCCAAAAAGTTCAGGCCGCAAGCCCGGCCTAGGCCTCGCTTCCCTCATCACTGTCGACCGGGGGCATGACCACCGAAAGTGGGACCCGGGCTCGAAGCTCACCGTCGGCAAACTCTGGAAGCTGCTCTTTGACGGCATCAAGAGCTTTGTTCCATGCAAAGGTGGATGCCTTGCCGAGGTCGATGTAAAACTGGTCCGACCCCTTGTAATCGGCCATCGCCTTTCTAGCCCGGATCTCGGCAACCTCTGCCGCCTAAAGCGCCGCCTCGGTATCCCGCCTGCTGGCATCCCTCACCCTCTTCATGGCGGCAAAGCGGTCGGCCAGTTCCACCAACTTCGCCTCGATGGCTCGGTGGGACTCGCTCAGGCGGCGATAGGACTCCCGGCACATTGAAACGGCGAGCTCCGCGGCTTTCGACCGGGCTCCAAGGACCGCCGTCCTCTCCCTCTCCAGACGCAGCTCGAGTCGCAGACTCTCGCTCTCCGAAGAAGACTCTTCTGCTGACCTCACAGCATGAATGACCCCTCGGCTTCCATACGAGTAACAAGGGCGCAGTGCTGAAGGACCTGGCGAAAAACGACAGAGAGACTTAGGGACACCCGAACTAAGGAGAGAGCACTCGAAATAACACATGAGGGAGTACATACTTGAACCGCCTCCTGTGCGATAGCCACCATTTGGGCCCTCAGGTTCCCCCTCGGCATCTGGCCCCCAGCCGACTCCTCCATACCAGCAAGAAGGCCGGCAGCAACGGAAAGCCCCGACGGGACCACGAAGTAGGCGTCCCCCTCCTGCAAGGGAATCCCCTCCGGAATCTCCGTCGGCGGCGTGCGAGAGACCGTCCTCTTCCTCTTAAGAGGACCCCATCTTCGTCCTCTCCTGCATCCCTTGTCTGGGGCTCGGGAACCCGTGGACACTTTTGGCCGCCGCCAGAACAATCGTCGGGGGCTCATGACGGGGCAGATGGCCCTGCCGTCGGAGGCGCATCTGGCACGGGGCCCGGGTCAGCCAGAGGCACGGCCGCACCGCCGGCCTCCCCCAGGACCGAGCGCCGACGGCACCAAGAGCCCTGGTTCGATCCATCTATCCTGCCAAAGGAAGAAGAGGCTCGACTCAGAAAAAGAAGAAGAAGACATCTAACCTAATGGAGAGAAGTCCTCGGAAACGCAGAAACCCGACCTAAAGAAGAGAGCACCGAGCTTACAAGATCAAGAGTGAGGGAAATATGAAGAAAGATGGGCCCTGAAGCGGACCCCACCTCTATTTATAGCCACCGGCGTTCTCATCCTACGGCGATAGTCGACTCTCGCCAAAACAACTCTTCGCATTCGACGACTACGATCGCTCCATCTGTCGCACGCACATTGGCCGGATCCCATCAGACGCCAGAGGTCTGCTGCCCGTCGCGTCAGCCAACCAGTGCTCGGCACGTGGCTGTCGTTTCAGCAAAAGTACGCGCGATCCGGCGCACCCTCTTTAATGCAGATCTCTCTCCTTGATTCGCTGACATCATACAGAAAATACAACAGATTACCCGGGGACACGCCTGACGATATCTTCGAAAGGAAGCTCACCTCGGGTGACCCGGCAGACCACTCTCGACCCGACCCGTCAGCTAGTCGGGACGAGAGTGGGGAGCTAATGATGATGCTCGATATCGGTGATCTCTCAGATCATGACACGTGGCCGATGACGTGTCCCAGGGCTCACAAGAAAGGACCTACAGTAGCCGACCAGATCACTCGTGTGCCCGTCCTACAAGCAAACGCTGGCTCACCTCCGAGCCCCTGCACAATTGGTCTCCTCGATCTACCAGCTCGTCTCCGAGCTACCACAGAACCAAGATACCTCGGCTCTCCCGCTCGTCCGCGAGCTCTCCCGCCGAGGTCATCTTCCTCGGTCTCATCGACCGACCAACGACACCGCTCACAGGCGCAACCGCCATCCCGCGAATCTCGCCATGTGCGAGATATCCGCCGGCCACATCCCACGTTCCACGCCATCACGATCCCCCATTAACGAGTCTGTCTCGCCATTAATGGAAGATCCCGCTCATCACGCGGGCGTGACGTCGGGAGCGTAACTGTCGGCGTGATTCTCGTGCCTGTCCTGCTTGCTGCCACCGCTATATAAACCCCTTCTTCAGACGGTTCAAGTAAGCCATTTTTTACTCGACTAAGTCGTTACTTTGCTCGGATCTCTAGTTTAACTTGACCGTCGGAGGGTTCTCGGTGGTACAACCACCCTGGGACTTCCTTGCTGGTAGCTCGGCAACCACAACCTCAAACCCATTGAGATCCACACGCTCAGGAGCGATAGCCTCCAGATCCAATCTCAGCCACCCATCGCCGCCATCAGCAGATCAATGGAAGGTAACATCTCGGCGCGATCCAGGTCGCGTCAGTTTCTTTCCACTGATATACCCTTAAATACATCACTTTAAGAGAGGTGACTGTAATAAAAAAAAACTTAAGGTAATGTGCAAATTAGCCTTATTCGAAATCAAAGCTTTACTCTTATTCTTTTTTACTCTTAAGGATAACTGTCAATTTTTGTGCATTTTTATTGTTGCAGAATCCTGGGGACCATGTATTCCATATTGTAACAGATGGACTCAATTATGCCGCAATGAGAATGTGGTTTTTACACAACACACCTGGAAATGCTACTATTCAAGTTCAAAATGTTGGAGACTTCAATTGGCTCAATTCATGCTACAGTCCGGTTCTTAAACAGCTCGAGTCCGAATTTATGATCAATTACTACTTTAAAACTCGAGGGGCCAAGCCC
Organism: Agapanthus africanus; assembly: GCA_030015575.1. NCBI lineage: Eukaryota > Viridiplantae > Streptophyta > Magnoliopsida > Asparagales > Amaryllidaceae > Agapanthus > Agapanthus africanus. The sequence continues at coordinate 423,099,390 of JASDDO010000004.1, forward strand.
GATGGAAATTTGAAGTACCGAAACCCAAAGTATCTCTCGATTTTGAACCATTTGAGGTTCTACTTGCCTGAAATATTCCCCAAGCTTAACAAGGTGGTATTTTTAGATGATGATGTCGTTGTGCAAAAAGATCTTACTGGGCTGTGGGGAATTGATTTAAAGGGGAAGGTGAATGGTGCGGTTGAGACTTGTGGAGAGAGCTTTCATCGGTTTGCTAAGTATCTTAATTTCTCGAATCCGCTCATTGCTAGAAATTTCAACCCTCATGCTTGTGGATGGGCTTATGGGATGAACATATTCGATTTGGTTGAGTGGAGGAAGCGAAACCTAACAAATGTGTATCACTCATGGCAAAATCTAGTAATATTCTTGTACTTTTCTCTCTCCATTTTATACGATCTTAGTTTTATCATTTTGTGCGATTTTTGTTTTCTATCGAATTGTGATATTATACAGATTCAAAAATACATACTAAAATATAGCGGGTTTTCTGGATTAAAACCCAGCAGTCTAAACTAGCCTTTTTTTAATCACCATGAAATGGAACCATTTTTTTCCTTCTTTTTTTATTGAAAATTTCCTGTATTATTGTTTCAAAGAAACATGAACCTAGCCAAATAAAATATTTATGGAAGATATGAAATGATAAGAGTTATAAATTCACAACTTAAATGTATGATAAGCATCTCCACAAAGTCCATTCTTATATAGATATGGAATATGCATCTACTCTATACTTTCTTTCTTTCTTCTTCTTTGAAATTAGACATACATCAGTTTATTTAAGAAAATAATGGCCCAGATCCTTGCTTGAGGCCAATACTTTTTCCTTTTTCCTTTTCTTTATTACCATCACACATTGATTACTCTTGCCCAATCCAGTTGAGTTGTGCTATTTTGATTTTTCTTATAAAACTCTTTTTACTTGTCATATTGACATCAACTGCTTAGACCTTGATTTCTGATAACTGTTTGCTCCAGAACCGAGACAGACAACTTTGGCAGTTGGGATCGCTTCCGCCAGGGCTTATAACATTTTACAACTACACATTGCCCCTCGATCGATCTTGGCATGTGCTCGGCCTTGGCTATGACGAAAACGTGAAGCAAACAGTCATTGATAACGCAGCAGTGATACACTACAACGGAAATCAAAAGCCTTGGTTGGAGATTGGAATGGAAAAGTATCGCAAGTACTGGTCGAAGTATGTGAATTATGATCACATCCATCTACGATGGTGTAACATTGTTCCTTAGCAACAGATGGTATATTCTTTTTCTACCAGTGTATAACCTTTTATAGGTTTCCATTCTTTGATTCGTTGATATTTTTTAGTGTACTCCGGTAGCAGCAGAGGAAAATACAACCAACTGTACAGGATTTTAAAAGGAAAATTTTATTACTATTCGGTTTCTTCTTTGATCTTTGATGTAGCACAATTATTTATTGTGCATCAATCGACAATCTGTTTCTCTAATGTCTGTCATTTTCAGTTAAGAGCATGAAGGCAAGCTTTCAGATGATCTTGTCATCAATTATGTGATCTCTCTTAAACTTCGGTAAAAGTTGAGTTAGAATTAGAATGAAAACTGTAAATTTGTTAATTACAGAAGCACCATATAAATAAATTAATTACAATCTTTATTATCTATTGCTTATCTGATACCGATAGAAACCCTTGAAGAGCACAATGGTTTGATAAGGTTTATAAATTATGCATTTTTAATTCGAGTGGGTGTATAGGGATTTCAATACAGTGATTACAAACAAAAATCTTTTACAGCAATTCAATTTGAAGATATACATGTAGTTAATCTTTCCACACAGGAAGAATACCCTGAGCTGCTAATCGCTTCTCAATCCAAAAGACGAGTAGTTTAGCTGTGATTTTTTTCTCATCGATGAGAAAGGGCTCCACGGTACTGGCCTCTGATCCATGTGACGACAATGAAAACCCTTTAGGACCTGCCAAAGGAACATTCGTCATGAGTAATCATACCTTGTGTACTTACCAGAGCGTCTGAATATGCATGCAAGTAGACTTGCATTTGAATTACATAAAACAGACATGATATCGAAGTGGAAGATACGATGGTAGTACCTGTGAGGACTCCTTCCGGAAAGAATGCCCAGAAGTAGTAGGGTATGTCTTCCTTGATGAAAGAACCTTCCAGCTGTTAGTAACAGGTTCAAACAGAAATATTATAAACAGATCTTGCTCTTGCATTCAGTGAGTTTAACCCTGAAACTGTAAATAGAAAGCAATACAAGTTGAAGGTCCCAAATAGATGGTTTGGAAGACGCGAAGATAGGTTTGGCTCTTGACATTGGATTCAAAATTTATTTTAGATACTGTAATATTTGCATGTACACTGGATCCCTTTAGTTTTGAATCTATAAGAAATTGTCGAACAGGCCTTTTCACATCACTGCTCAGTTTGAGCTTCTTAAAACAATGTTACACCTAAGCGTTATCTGTATTGAAGATCAAAGGCAGGTTTTCGCCAGTCGCTTTTTCTTGTATCTGGGAAACTTTAAGTTGAGGTTTTCGCTGGTCGCTTTTTCTTGTATCTGGGAAACTAAGTTGATGTTAGAATCTTCTTAGTAGCTGGAAATAAATCACTGAATACTTATGTAATATAAATGCATAGGGTCCTATTTCGCATTCTCATATCCTTAACTACAGTAACTACAGTCGCATTTCCCCACAAAATTGTATACATCTAATTAGTCTTTAGCCTTGCGACATGTCACATTGACGAACACAGAGTTATGCGATGGTTGGTTGCTAAGCCCTTTAGAACTAAACGAGTTGTATGCAAGTGAAAAGTAGTAATAATTTGGTCCATCCTTGATATTTTGTATCTAGCTATTTTCAATGAAAGCACAAACCAAAGGTTGGTATAGAAGAATCAAAATCAATAACTGACCCTATTGTCGTGAAAGGAGAGCTCGATTTGTGAGAGATCTTCTTGAGCCTCAAGAGTAGCTTTAAGTGCGGGGATCACATCCTCTTGCATCATCTCCGGCAAAGCTTTCTCCGGAGCTTTCTTCGGCTTCACTGGAGCAGCAGCATCCTTTGCTGGTGTTGTCGCCTTTACGGGGGGTTCGGCCTCCTTCTTATCAGTAACTATAACAAGTAAGAAATATAATGTTACTGCTCAATCTGATGAAAATCAAATAAACATTCACAAGCATATATATAGTACCGGTGGCAGTTGTTGATGATTCTTGGGCAGAACAGCACAGAACAAGACTGCGATGTTGAGTAACGATCGATGGAGATGGAGCCGAGATGACTCTTTGGGGTCTGACCAATTGGATGTTATATATGTTGATGGAGCTTGAAACCATGGTTTGTTTCAATGGATCACTTGAGATTGGATAAGTGTGATAATGATAGCATATAAGCTCAAGAAAAGGAGGTAGTCTTTCTCACAAGAATATATATACCCCTTGCTATTGATAGAAAAATTTATCAGAAGAATTAATGGAGTTGATGCTTAATTTATTTTTGGTGAAGTGAATGAAGAAGAAGTGGGGGGTGGGGATATAGTCAAACTAGGATGCTATCCACTAATTTTTTGAATGGTCTCTGCTGTTTTGTCCATCAGTTTTCAATTTTTGTTTTTGTTTATTTTTTCCTCCTAGTTTTCAAAAGTTTAATTTTGATTAATCCATGAAAAATGGCACATTGTTAGTCTTTAAAATTGTGTTCTGTTTCTATTGTTTCTACATGAATAAAGTATCGTATCATTATCATAAAAGACCTTCCATGGTCCCATGTGTATTCATTATCATTAAGGTTTGATCCCCGTACCTCTCGCATGCTAAGCGTGCTACATCCCCTTTCTTAATTTTTGTTCCTATATTACATAATTTATTGTTACGAACTTGTGATACAAAATCGTAACTGTTAGCGATATGCTCCTCTTTCTCTCCAAAATTGTAAACCCTTGTTCTAAAATTGAAATTCCCTTCATTTCGATTAAATTCGTGTTATTAGGGTTTCATTATTTTTTATTTGTTTACTGCTGTTGTAAGTTTAATTATTTTTCTGAGGGTTTCATTTGTTTTGAATTTGCAGGCAAAAACTCTCCCAAAACCCTCGCTGTGAACACCTTTCAGGATGCAATGCGCTCACAGGTCTGCAGCAATTCCCTTCATTTTTCTTTGATTCTTCTTCCATTATGCTATAAGTTTCATTGTTTGATGTTAGCTTGAGCAATAAAAGATTGTTAATCTCGTCGGATATCATTTTTGTTTTCATTATGAATCTAACCTATTCTTATCATCATCGGATGTAAACAAAGCTGATTTTTTTTTGGGGGGGAAAGGTTTGAACTTTCAAGTAAGAAACATGTGATTTTTCCCATTGCTTGTAAGCAAACAAATTTAATCATGAATTTATTGCATCGGTAGACACATAATAATTTGGAAACTAGGTTTAATCTATCTACTTCATTAAAAAAGATCTTTTGAGTTTCAGTATATTTAATCATGTCCTAAGCAATGAACATAGGGAGACAATCAAAGCTTGTAATCTAAATACACTTGAAAAAAAGGGTCAAATTTGTATGAATTTATAGCAAAACAAAGAGTTATATCATTTGATGATATCATGAGGATCAAGTCTCATGGTTTTTTTTTATGTGTGTGGGGTGGGGTGGGGGTGGGGGTGTTATGAGCATTATTGTCATCATTAGCATACAAGAGTTTATCTTCGTAAAAAGAACAAATTACATCATCCAAAGAATTTGCCATTTGACTATTAAGGGGGCATCATTTCACTTAAACATATATGGCAGTACCTTTTCATTTGAACATGAAGCCGTTGTTTTCACATCATTTAGAATCCAACTTCTTATGAATAGTTCTCGTTACGCTACATTCCATACATGTTTAGTTTGAACTCTACATGTGTCATTCAATCAAGTGCTACCATGATGTTTGGTACTTAGAAATTTTGTGTTTGTTGGTTTCCGTCGATTCTTTAAAGAGTTCAGCAACTTCATGTACGCCTTTCATTTGTATCACTTATAGCCCCCTAAAGTAACTTACTAGCATATCACACTCCTAATTTTCAGTTTGGGTTGTGTTTTTTTGGAACTGACCAAGATATCTTGGTTTCTTAATGGATTTGGATTGCTTTGGTTCTTCTTGTTGGTATTCACTTCCTTCCACCGAGTTGGTATTCATTCTATTTAGCGAGATCTTGATTGGATCCCTTTGTTTTATTTGTTTGCTTATTTGATGGAAATTGTATTAGAGCTGAACGACTCATGTAGAGTAATCTCGTCTGCAGAACGCCTCCCCCCCCCCCCCCCCCCCCCCCGAAAATTAAAAAAAGGTTTGTAGAACGTCATTTGTCCCTCACACCTACGCTATGCCATTACTTGTCTTGCTTAGTCCTTCAAATTTTTGTAACTCTAGCTAGAACATTCAATTTTTGAGTTTTACTTTAATCATCAGATAAGCTTATGTCACCTATTAAATGAGGTGAGCACAATCCAACTTGTTTATTTTTATTATATTTTTTTTCTAAAAAGCTTTTGCCACAACAATAACAAGGTTACAAATATTGACCTTTTTTTTAACCTTTTGGATGTAACATTAACTTATGGTTTTATGGCTAACTCTACTGTTTTATTACAGGGAACTCCCTTAAACTTTGGTTATGAGGGAATTTTTTTGCATTAAAATACCCTTCAATGTAGCACTTTGAGGGAACTTACTGCAATAAATAAAGTTTAGGCTAGTTTAGTGAACACAATGATAACCAAGGGCAGCTTAGCGTAATTTTGGTCTATTTTCTTAAAGATGTCTATGGATTATTATTTATTATTAGAAGAAGAAGAACAATATATCAGCCCCCCAACAAAAAAATGAGTCGATGAAATCATACTTATATTCCAACTCAAGGATAACTGAGGAAAGATGCCATATGAGAGAATTTCCTTCTATGGCGTCGAAAAAATACACGTTTCATAATTTTTTTCGATGATCGGCACTCATCATCATCATCTTTATTATGTAAGGCGTGGATACACCAAATTTCATGTGATTCCATCACTTCACCATTGATTTAGTGGGTGCAAAATCAACAGTTTACCGACAATAGAACTTTTTACGTTGCTAATTCAACGGTGAAAAAGTTGTGGGTGTTGAAAATTGATGCAAATTAAAGTCTAGAGTTATGTGCCACCTTTTGACATGCATGACATTGTTAGGTGGTAATAATGTTAAGTGATGATTTGTTAGATAGTGACATTGTCCTAGGTGCTATAAAAACACATCTTATGAGTGAGGCATTTTGTATCCATCACAAGCATCAATCACAAGAGGCAGATGCCAAGAGAGATTTAGCAAGAGAGAGAAAGAGAGAGAGAGAGAGAGATTTGTATAGAGAGATTTGAAAGAAATCTCCTAGGGTTGCTCTTGTTTGTAAACTTGATTCAAGTATAGTAGATGTTTGCAGATTCCGCTCTGCCGGGGACTAGTCATACGGTGGGTGAACCTCGTTAACAAATCTATCTTGTTTGTGATTGATTACTTTCTTATTCCTGCACTTTAATTTATATTGTCTTTCGTCGTTTAATTGCGTGATTGTATTTTTGCATGATTTGGGTTTTGTCGCGAGCACTGTTCCGTGGATCGACTCTCCCTTCCAACAACTGGTATCAAAGCAAGGTTAAGAGAACCTAGGGTTCTTCGATTCTATAATCTAGGTAACGACGCTTGTGTCCTCTTCCCCACTTTCTTAGATTGTAGTTTTGAAGGCGTTGGTTCAGATCTAGGAGGAAGTCGGGTTTGCTACGATACAGACGAAAGATGGCAGAGGATAAGATAAGAATCGAGAAATTCAATGGTCACAATTTTGGTTGGTGGCGCATGCAGTTAGAAGACTGTCTATACCAAAAGGATCTGTATCTTCCGTTGTTAGGAGAAAAGCCCGAGAAGATAACCGATGAGGAGTGAAACCTTTTGAATAGGAAAGCCTTGGCTACGATCAGATTGTCGTTGACTCCGCAGATGGCTTTTGATATCTCAAAGGAGAAAACAACTAAGGCGCTAATGACGATGTTAGCAAAGTTGTATGAGAAGCCATCGACATCAAATAAAATATTTTTGATGAAGAAACATTTCAACATGAAGATGGTAGAGAATGGTTCGGTGATAGAGCACCTGGACGAGTTCAACAGCGTGACAAGCCAACTTGAGTCCGTTTCAATCATCTTTGAAGACGAGATTCGAGCCTTACTGTTCCTATGTTCGTTGCCAGAGAGTTGGGAGAACCTAGTGATGGCGGTTAGCAACTCTATCTCGGGGATTCTCACGTTTAATGATGCGGTAAGCTGCATATTAAACGATGAGATGCGGAGAAAGTCCGCAAGTGGGAGTTCTGGAACTTCTGCACTTTCGGTGGAGAATCGCGACAGAACAATGGAAAGAGGAAAGTGAAAAAAGGGCAAGTCTAAAAGCCGAGATAAATCTCAAGGAAAAATCCAAGGCGCCTGTTGGAATTGCGGAAAGAAGGGCCACAGAAGAAGAGAATGCAGGCTTCCGAAGAAAGGCTCAGATGAGAAGACGAATGAAAAGGAAGCAAATGTGGTGTCTATACAAGAACAAAGGGAACAAGGTCTTTGTTTATCGGCGAGCGAGAATACAAATACGGATACTTGGTTCCTAGATTCAGGGGCTTCTTTTCATTGCACTTCAGGCAGATATCACTTTAGTGAGTATGTTCAGGGCGATCTTGGACATGTGACGGTGGGAAACAATCAATCATGTAAGATCGTTGGAAAGGGGACGATCATCTTACAACCGTCAGGAGGTGGTCAAATCAAATTGAAGAATGTTCGTCACATTCCGGATTTGAAGAAAAGCTTGATTTCCACAAGTCATCTAGACAACGAAGGGTTTACTACAACGTTTGGGAATTCTCAATGGAAGATTTCCAAAGGGTCGTTGGTGGTCGCAAGGGACAAGCTGAGCGGTTCGTTGTACTCATTCAATGGGAGCAGCGAAGGCTCGGTTGCATTGACGGCAAGTTCGGAGAAAGATTCGGAGACTTCGTTGTGGCATAAAAGATTGGGACACCTCAGCGAGAAGAACATGAAAATTCTTCAAGCTAAGGGGGTTCTTTCGGGGCTGAAAAATGTGGAGTTAGGGTTTTGCGAGAGCTGCGTTTGTGGGAAGCAAAGCGCGCTCAGATTTCAAATTGGAGGTGTAGCGAAAAAGACCAAGAAACTGGAGATGTTGCATACGGACGTGTGGGGTCCGGTCTCGGTGGAGTCTTATGGAGGAAATCGGTACTTCGTGACGTTCATCGATGATACAAGTCGAAAGACATGGGTATATGCGATAAAGAAAAAGTCCGATGTGTTTGGCATCTTCAAACATTGGATTGCGCAAGTGGAGAACCAAACGGGAATGAAGGATAAACACTTAAAGTCCGATAATGGCGGGGAATACTGCACCCAAGAGTCCAAGGAGTTTTGCTCGCAAAAGGGTATTCGTTGGTTGAAGACGGTACGTGGGACGCCACAGCAAAATAGTATCGCTAAAAGGATGAATAGAACGATCCTAAAGCGAGTGCGAAGCATGACCTTGAATGCGAATCTGCCAAAATTCTTATGGGCAGCAGTGGTCGATGCTGCTATGTATCTGATCAACAGAAACCCGACAAGCGCGCTTGATGGAGGCATTCCAGAAGAAATTTGGTCGGGTAAACTGGTCAACTATTCGCACCTTAAAGTATTTGGCTGTATTGCATATTCTTTGATTGATAAGGCAGAAAGGAGTAAGCCTGACTCCAAATCTAAGAAGTGTGCTTTCATCGGGTATGGTGGAGACAAGTTCGGATATCGGTTTTGGGATTACACAAGTAAAAAAGTAATACGAAGTCGGAACGTTGTCTTTGATGAGCAGCACTTATATAGAGAAGAAAAGCAAGCCAAAAATGGTGTTGTATCTGAGTTCGTGGAGTTAGACGGAACTCAAGAGAACAATCAGGTGTCCATAAGTGGGGATCAAAACATGGAAGCAGCTGCAGTGCAGGATCAGACTCAAGAACATGATGGTGACCATGTTCAGCAACCAGATGTGCCAGTTCTGAGGAGATCTACGAGAAAAAGAAGGCTACCTGAAAGACTTGTGACCGACTTCATTTTGTACACGAATTCGGGAGAGCCTGAATCCCTTGAAGAGGCAACGCAAAACGGTGCTAGTAAGCAGTGGGAGCGAGCTATGGACGAGGAGATGGATTCTTTGAAGAAAAACCGCACGTGGGACCTAGTGAAACTGCTCAAGGGTCGAAAAGTGTTGCTGAATAGATAGGTGTACAGGATAAAAGAAGAGGCCGATGGTGTGAAGCGGTACAAGGCTCGCTTAGTAGTCAAGGGATATGCGCAAAAACAAGAAATTGACTATCAAGAGATATTTTCCCCTGTGGTGAAAATGACATCAATTCGGGTGATCCTTAGTATTGTGGCGGTGGAGGATCTGCACTTGGAGCAGCTTGATGTGAAGACTGCGTTCTTTCATGGAGATTTGGTGGAGGAGATCTATATGATGCAGCCACCGGGATATGAAGTGAAGGGAAAAGAAACTATGGTGTGTAGACTGCGAAAGAGCTTGTACGGCCTTAAGCAAGCTCCAAGACGGTGGTATCTCAAATTTGATCAGTTTATGTTAGAAACGAGATTTGTGCGTGGTGAGTCAGATCACTGTGTCTATATTCAGACTTTTGAGGATGGAGACTATATCATTCTATCATTCTATGTAGATGATATGTTGGTAGCGGGTCTGAACTTCGAGAAAATTCAAAGTCTGAAGAAGATGATGGCTGAAAAGTTTTCCATGAAAGATTTGGGAGCGGCCAAACAAATTTTGGGCATGAAGATCGTTCGAGATAGGAAGCAGCGGAAGCTGTGGTTATCGCAAAGCGACTATATCGAGAAGGTTTTGAAGCGGTTCAACATGGACAAGTCAAAACCGGTGAGTACGCGTTTAGCAAAACATTTCAAACTCATGAAGGAGTTTTGCCCGGCAACTCAAGAGCAGAAAGACGAGATGGCAAGAGTGCCTTATGCTTCTACGGTGGGGAGTTTAATATATGCAATGGTGAGTACGAGACCAGATATTGCACATGCAGTGGGAGTTGTGAGCCGGTATATGCAAAACCCGGGGAAAGAGCATTGGAATGCGGTGAAGTGGATTTTGAGGTATCTTAGGGGTACGTCTAGTCACTGCTTATGTTTCGGGGGTGACTCTCTAAAGATGCAAGGTTATGTTGATGCGGACTATTCGGATGATCGAGATAGTGGAAAGAGCACAACGGGATACGTATTTACAGTTGGGGGAACAGCAGTGAGTTGGGTATCTCAACTGCAAAAAGTGGTAGCATTGTCAACTACAGAGGCTGAGTACGTGGCGATCACGGAAGCCATCAAAGTAATGATATGGTTACAAGGGTTACTCGAAGAATTGAGTAAGAAGCAAGACTTCAATACCTTGTGGAGTGACAGCCAAAGTGCAATATATTTGGCGAAGAATGCAGCATATCATTCTCGGACGAAGCATATCAAGGTGCGGTTCCACTTCATTCGCATGACGTTAGAAGATGGTGAGTTGACATTGCAGAAGATCGCGGAAGAAAAGAATCCGGCGGATATGTTCACTAAAATTGTAGACAGAGATAAACTGAATCTCTGTTGCAGAACAGTGAATATCTCCATGAAAATTTGATGAGGAAAGAGCAACAGCGGAATTGTGTGAAGTTTACTAGTGTTGAGAATCAAGCCAAAAAATACTCCAAGTGGGACAATGTCGAGATTGTGATGAATTTGCATCAAGGTGGAGTTTGTTGAAAATTGATGCAAATTAAAGTCTAAGGTTAAGTGCCACCTTTTGACATGCATGGCATTGTTAGGTGGTAATAATGTTAAGTGATGACTTTTTTAGATAGTGACATTGTCCTAGGTGCTATAAAAGCACATCTTATGAATGCGACATTTTGTATCCATCACAAGTATTAATCACAAGAGGCAGATGCCAAGAGAGATTTAGCAAGAGAGAGAGATTTGTATAGAGAGATTTGAAAGAAATCTTCTTGGGTTGCTCTTGTTTGCAAACTTGATTCAAGTATAGTAGACATTTGCAGATTCCGCTCTGCCGGGGACTAGCCATACGGTGGGTGAATCTCGTTAACAAATCTATCTTGTTTGTGATTGATTACTTTTTTATTCCTGCACTTTAATTTATATTATCTTTCGTCGTTTAATTGCGTGATTGTATTTTTACGTGATTTGGGTTTTGTCGCAAGCACTGTTCCGTGGATCGACTCTCCCTCCCAACAGTGGGATCATATGAAATTTGGTGTATCCACATCTTACATGATAATGATGATGATGGTGGATGCAGATCGTCGAAAAAAATCGTGAAGGATTTAGATTTTTGACGATGCCTAACGAAAAAGCCTTCTAATGTGCCTCTTTTCTTCACTATTCTCATTTCAACTCATGCTAGAGGGCAAATTTATGTATTGCTTTATTTATAGTTTTATTTATTTATTTTTTAGGGGCCGCATATTTGTCAATTTTCCATTTATCCCTGCTCCATGCTCTTTCATAATGGGCACAAAAGGGGTATGAATTTGATAGGCAACCTAACTTTGGCCACAAACGTCCTATTGTCAATGTGAGCATAAATGTCCATGCCAGCAAGCTTTTCGCATTGCTAGGAAAAAAATGTATGTTTGTCTTTCAGCTATAAAACAAAAGAAATCGTTAGAAGATTAAAATGCACTGCTAAAACCTCATACACCTTTGTGATTTTGGGACGATAACAGTGATTTTTAGAACCTTATATTCAAGGTATATATGGAACTTTAAGACCTTTACATGTGCATGAAAATTGGGCAGTGATTGGTGAAAACTAATATGAAACCTTTGCTTCACTAGTTGTTTGTTCGCCAACCACTGAATTATATAATTTTCTTTTAATCAGGAGGCAAAAAAACCTTAAGCTGTGTTCTTTACAAAAGAGAGATGGACTTGGGCAAGGGGAGGAGATTCAGGCAAAGGTGTGAAGCCTAAAACATTTGTAACAATCATAATGTTTTCATATAAAAAAGATAGAAAGAGAGTGATGCTCTCTTCGCTCTACAATTGTCTACAATAATCTTGTTCTAAACAAGCCAGGTCAATTTGTTGTTTAGTTTCCGACATAATTTATATAAGCCTTATTTTATTTTATTTTATTTTTTGCATTGGCCTGTAAGCATTTGAGGGAGGGAACCGGGGAGGTTGGATCCCTAGATCTATTGGAAATTGTTCCACATATTTGGTCGAAAATTCCTCCTTGCCGCTGCAATTGGGGAATAGGAACCCATGACCTCCCTCCACTGGAAGTGTATTTGCCGCTCGAGCTAAGGCTCTTTGGTTATAAGCCTTATTGCTCATCTTCCCTCATGTGTAATATCCAAAAAGGTAAATAAAATAAACACATCGGAGGAGAAAAATTCATTTATTCTTTATGAAAATTGAATGTTCTGTGAATAATATTTGGTTTTGAATTAGCATATCCAAATCAGATTGGTTACCGGGTTTGGATCCTTTTATATTTGGCTTTAGAATCCTAAGTAGAACCATTCCAACCCTAGTTATTTGTTAGTACCTGCATTATTCACTATCTTTTGATTCTTGCATTTTACGGATAACAGGGAGACAGTTGGATTAAATGCACCAAACTCATTAAAAAAACCCAGATATTTTCTCCCAACTGTAAATTTTCATCTCCAATGAAATAATTTTTTTTTGGGTTATACATGTCCATTAATCACCACTTTCATAAAAGGAAAGCTTCTTTTCTTTTTACTGCTTCTTCTGACTATTACCAACAGCTGACTGACATGACAGTTCTCCGCATCCAACTGCTTTCTTTAGTCCTGTTTGCTATTACCGACTGCGGAAATCAATTCAAATGAATCCTCAAGCAAGGTTGCCACAAGTTGATAGCTCATGCACTCAATCCCTTAGAAAGGTGAGTAGGATATACCAATTTTTCATGAGAAATCCCGGTTGGAGGTTGGAATCCATTCGATTTCTAAAAAGGATTACTAATCCTTAGCTTTTCGAGGAATCCTTCATCAGTGGTTGTGAATGACTGACTTTTTCAATCTTTCGACGAAGGACGGAAAGGAAGAAAGCGAGCGAATTCACTAATTCCTCATCCTCAAATCAATCCTTTCCGGGGTATTGTCGCCATTACCGAGATGGGGGCGGTAGATCGCGGTTTGAGGGGGACTCGTAGAAAGAAAATTTAGGGCTTTCATTTCAGTCTTCTTTATGTCTGAGACTCTCTTTCACTCGTTTTAAAAGGATTTGAAGTTGGTAAAACTAGTCATGAAGAAGTTAATATACAAGATAATTAAGAAGTAACAATCATCATTGATTGTGAAGAATTGAAATACTGAGATGTTGAATGAAAAAGATATTTCCTTGACCAAATCTCCTATGACCTACAAATATATACAATTAAGTTGGCCAAGTCAATACAATGTCTCTACATTTAATAACATGTACATAAAGGAAAATAGGAATCTAACTAACTAATTTATGTCTAGCCCACCCAATTAGTTGTTTGTTCAAAGTTCGAATTTGGAACAAAAGTGAAAGAAACAAGAAAGAGGGGACCTCTACAACCTCTATATATTTATTGCTAACACTCTCTCTTCAATTGCTCATTGAGGATTTCAACCAAAGAGGAAGCAAACTACCAAAAGTTCAAGAGAGAAACTGCTCAAGCTTCAACAAAAAGAGCCATGGCCATGATATTTGAATCCCATGACACCAGTGATGTGATCTTCTTTGTAGTTATCATGTGGCTCTCCATCATCTCCATGATCATATTCGCATCGGTCGAAGATTCGGGCCTCGCCAAAAAGCGATCCAAGAGCGTTCAGGGTTGCAGCTGCGGTGCTTTCGGTAATGGATTGTGTGTATGTGGCACCTACTTATCGTAAGGCCAAGAGTTAAAGATAAAAGTAAACATAAGCTGTTTATCGTTGGTTTTTTCTTTGGAGGTCTCTCATGCATTTCTTGTGAAGGAGGATATGCATGTAGAGTTTTAATATTTGTACTAAAACATATTGAGAAGTGGAAATAAAGCTCAAAAGTTTGTCATCATGGTGTAATTTTGATTTTATATGTGATAGTGGTTGAATACTCTGAAGCCATTGATGCTTATGAAAGTGGTTGAGCGCTTTGTGTTCTACTTTCTTTTTAGTTTTTAAATGCTTGTATGATTGTTTGTATGTATTTGTTCTTTTGATGAAAGTTTTTTGGTGCATTTCTTTTTTGGATTCTCTATGCATCTCATATTATTAATTTTTCTTTAGAAGAAGGGACTTGGGTGGTTAAGACTCAACTATCTTCACCTATCAATGCTATCCTTTTCAAGATATTTTGTTTTGTTAGCTGCCACTGGTGGCAATCTACATCCTTATTGAGGTCCTGATATAATTAGGTAAATTATGAAGAGAACGAATGTAGTATAAAATGACATTGTAAGAAATTTTTCTAAATCAACGGATTGAAAATCCAACCATCTATCGATTTCTTAAACGATCGGTAATATCTCTATTAATCTCCATGTTTTAAATCAAGGTATATCAATTTGCATATCGTTTGGATACTCTTCTCCTCATTCATTTAGCATTGTAGAATATCTTCCATTGCCGGAAAGTCGTTAATTTGCAATCATCTGATGCAAGTGAAACAATCTTCAAATCAGGTGAAAAACTGATACGCATGTTTTAATTCAAGCCAGATGGATAGAACCGATTGTTGAAACACTCAGGATGGTTGGTGTCGGCACGCTGATCTTGAAAATTTCGTACAGGATCACTTTATATAGACGTGTGATATGCTCAATTTGACTTTTGTCAACTGAGCAAATGCTGTGTGATTCATCCAAGCACCCCCTCTCCCCCACCCACCACCAAAATGGTCGGTAGCTGCGAGAGCAATTTGCCAGCTATTTCCCGAGCAAATTGAGACACATTCTGATGATTGCTGGGATCTCCTTCAGATGTTGTCATCCATCGATTTGGTGAGAGCGATCTTGTGCGGTTGAGATTTGATCTGGGAGTTGTTGAGTGTGGATCTCAATGGGTTGATGCTGACGCCGAGCTATATGCAAATAAAGTCCCGGGATGGGTGACTACCGAAGGACCCTCCGACGATCAAGTTAGTGCCGAGAAATAAATGCAGAGTAGCGGCGTATTGGAATGAATTCCAGTTACTTGAGTCGTCTGAGAGAGAAAGGTTTATATAGTGGTCACGTGGAATGAGCAAGCGCGAGATCATCGCTGTCAGTTACGTCCCTGCGTTATTCTTGCATTTAATGGCGGGATACGCCCATTAATGAAGGGATGCGCTAGCGTGGGACGCGGAACGTGGGGAGGCGGATATTTCGTCCTGGCGATATACGTGGAGCCGTTGCGGAGGCACATGGGCTTCGCGCTCCTGATTGATCGGGGGAAACCGAGGAAGCTCGATCCTTCAGTAGCTCGGAGACGAGCCGGGAGGCCCAGGAAGCTAGGCCTGTAAGATGGCTCAGAGAAAAGCAAGGAGACTGAGAAAGCTCAGAGACGAGTTTACTAGATGAAGGTGGAAAGTGTTCAGGGAGGTCTCCTGAAAGGTCGGGTATGTCCACGGGGATGAGGTCCCGAGAAATCCCCTAGTGCAACTCATTTATTCCACCTCCGTAGCCTTCAAGACATGTCATCTGCCACGTGCCACTCGTGATCATCATCACATTCTTTTTTCCTTTGCCTTTTTAATATTATTTATTAGAGTCAAAACCCATTTTCATTCTATATATGACCTTATTCGAAATACAATTGGACTCGAAATACAATCGGACGAGATTTACTACCGTTAATGATAAAATGACAAGAAAAACATGGATCCCTAGCCAGTGGCGAAAGCAGGATTATGGTTCAGAGGGATCAAAAATACATTGGGCATGATTCAGTGGGATCAAATCTTTCCATTCAAAGCTAAAAATCCACAAAAACATATGGATTTAAAGATTTATTCAAATCCAAAAGGCCATGTTCACCAAATTTCAGTGGGGTAAATCGAAAACCCTCCCCTGTGTGGATCCATCTATGTCCCTATGTAAATAGTTTCTCCAAACTTCGCATATCAGTCACAAGGGTATGTGGCCATCATTATTGCCACCGACGGTACCTCATATTTTCATGTTCATGCTTATTTCAACCACGCAGTAGTGATAAATAAGCTATTTTACTCTCATCATCATATAAGATAATAAATAATGCTGCCAAGGAAACATTTTCCATCAGCCTTTCACAATGAAACAACTGCAAGTGAGTTGATTTAGAGAGAAGTGGACTTGCCACAATGCTCTTCTAGTAAACCTAAATTCGGTTTTCTCTAGGTCGGTTGAAGTTGTGGATTTGTTGCTCTAATTTTCATATTCTACCAACTCTTCATTTGTGAAAACAGCCTCAGAGGGAGTGAATAAGGCTTTATGGCAAACTCGGCGCAATTATGCGGAATTAAGAAATTTTGCAGCGGAACAAATATCAGAATATAAGTATAAACAATTTCACAAACACAAAATGCAAAGAAAGTAAATGACAAAGAGGATTGTTATCGAGGTTCACAAACTCTATGGCTAATCTCCGCCTAAGAACTACTGCTCGGAATTCAACTTCACTATCGAGTGACTCCTTGCGTGTGAAGAAACCCAGATCTTTTTCCAGGCTTAGATCTTAAAATCTTTACACTTATAGGCTGTGAATACCTAGAATTTTTCCAAAGCTCAAGTCCAAAATCCTTACAATATGAAGATTTTAGAGCTTTCTTCACTAGGTCGTACAAAAATATTTTAATCAAATCTTTACAAACTAACTATACAATCCTATTGATCTCAAAGGGTAAATCAAGTTCCGATTCAAAGAAGATAATGGGTTGTGTTTTGGAGATTAAGAAAGTTTATAAAACAATTCGGAGAAGTTTCTCAAGGATTAAGAAATGTTTTAAAATACAAACTTCTTCGACAAGAATCAGAGATCTTTCGATTCTAAAAACTAGAAAAATCTTAAACCCTGAAAGATCTCTTTCTCTAAAAAAGATTAATAAAACTTTAGAATGAGAGAATGACAGAGTTTTTCAATAAAGGATTAAAGAATGATAAAACTTAAAAAACGTGAATACGAAAATTAGAAATTCGGTGAAAAACTCTTTTGGAAAGTGTGCATTATATAGAAACTGAGAATGGATGGTTGGGAGAGTTAAAATAACTACTCATGGAAGTTAGGACAGTTATTGACAGTTAATATCTGTTGGTAGTTTAAAATTCAAATTTAAAATAGAATTTTCAAAAAGTTACAATTGCCATGAACGTTTGGAGGGACGTCTATGTGGACGTACATCAGGACGTCTGTATCTGATATTTCAGACACATAAGTTCGAAAAAAAGTAAAAGTCTTGAATATTCCGATGTGCTTGACTTCTTCAATATTTTCTTTGAACTTAAATTTTGATCTTCGGAGTCGTTCATTACTTGATGTTACTGTTGTTGTGCCATGTGCATTATCGATTGTTCTTTTGCTCGACTAAATCCATTACTTGTAACATTTTAACATATCTGGCATAATTAGTAACATATGATATGTTTGAAATATTGTTTTTGTAAAATGCTCAAAACTAAAGAGAATGGGACTGAATAAGACTTGTGGATCAACAATCTCTCCTTTTTTGATATTTTACAAAATTTATATATATGTCTATCAAAGAGGAGGAATGCTCCCCCAGATTAGTTGCATATATTTCTCCCCTCTTTGAAAATATCAAAAAGTTTTTGTAAATTATGAAGAAAGTTTTAGAAAAATTTAGGAGCATAATTAAAGGTACATAAAGAGAGATGAACTAAAATAGACATAATTATATACGCACACAAACTAATAGATAACCATTAAGTTTGAAACAAATACATAAACATAAGCAAACTACTGGTTCAAGCATAAAGTCGTTGTAACAATTCTGTTTCAGTGTACAGAAAATTTGTTTAAAAGTTAATGTATAAATGGAGTATTTACAATCCTGTGTATGCTATAAGTATTTGATTTGCTTTAAAATAACAAGAAAGCATTTGTAGTTTATTAGACCCCCAACCCATAACAATGGATCGACGGGATTGCTTGGGGGGTCGGTGCCGCCGGTCCCAATCGTAGCAATTGCTACAAAACTCTGCCCTAGCACCCCTTGGACTCCCCCCATAAACCATGGTCTGTTTGCTTTCCCTGCACTTTTCCAGAGAATTAAAAATGAGCATTAATCCATGTTTAAATGCTTTTTAATTCTCAATTTTATTACTCCAAATCTTAATCCTACCCTATAAATACAACCCTACATTTTGGCCCTCCTCATTCAGAATTCCATAGCCAAAACTCTCTAAAACTCCTCAATCAAAAGTTGTACAAGTGGAGTTAGCCCAAGGCAAAGTTCCAGCGACATTTCGGGATAAATCCGGCGACAGAACGACCCCGCAACACCTTCAAAAGCTTCCTCTACTTTCCTTCTCTTTTACAAATCAGTATGTCCCCTCTTCCCTCTCCTCTTTCTATTAAAAAGAATCCTATTTTCAAAACTCATTGGAAGCGGAGTTAATCCGACTTCCGATTCTCTTTTTCTTTAAAAACTCAATTTTTATTAAACAACAAATTAATTTTTTAATTATATTTTGTTTAGCAACTATAAGATAACAACTTGACCAAGTTTCAATTCAAAATTTAATATTAAACAAATTCTATTTCACTTTTTTGGTAAAATACCATCAAGTTTACATGCGACCGTACTTTATCGTTTTACTCATTTACCTTTAGAAAACTCACGAGGTAACGACCTATCTCATCACAACACTTACCATGACATAGCACGATGGCTTGTAAAACATGATTTGAGGACAAAAATACGAATTTACAATTTAATACCATAAACATTCAAAAACCGTTTTCTTTAAAAGTGTATTATTTAATTCCTTACAAATGCACCTCTACAATCCACTCATGGGGAGCCCGATCGGGATGGTGCGGGTTATCGCATATCCTCGGGCCTAGTAGAGCGAGATGCAGATCTCCTCACGGAGCATCCGATCTCGATGGAATTTTAATGCAATTTTTAAGAAAAATGAGATTTCTATTTAATAAATAAAATTTATTTTTTACTATATATATATATATATATATGAATATTATCAAAATACCCACTTTAAATATATTATATATTTTTCTAAATCAAAGGAATTACAAATTTCATGAAACTACCATTTCAAATCGATACAATTCCAATATTATACTAAAATACCATATACAATAAAATATAGGTTCTATTCACTAAAAAACTTCATTTTACAAAAACTACATCTATGAAAACCCTAAAGACGATAAATAAATACTTGAGATTTATTTTGAAAATATAGAAAAACTATTTTTCATAAAACCCCCTGAAGTTATATTAATTTACAATAAGGACCCTAGTAAACATAGGTTTAAGCGGGACCGGTTCTTTTGAGTCTCATGGAGCCGGAGAATTTGGGTGCTTGCTTATCTAAGATAGACAAACTAAAAACGGTGTTATCAATACGGTAATTGTTTTGGAAAAAGACACAAATCCTGCCGTCTATGTGCAGCAGTTATCGATAACACCAAAACAAACTCAGGACTTCAATATTGTCTATAATGTCTGACTCGGTCTGAGTCTCAGTCAAAACTGGAAACAATCTATACAATTCAAGTATAACTCCATTTCAACATGAATCCGTTTATACCAGAATTCAATCTATATCAATATGACTCGACTGAACCGAACCATGGATATTCTCTGAGTACAAGACTATCCATTTATATCTATTCCGTTTACATGATATCATGGTTTTGGCAAGTCGTCCATCTATTAAACAAAACAATAGAAATCAATACTAAATACATTACGGGGTTTTAAAGGGGTAGACTGGTACGGAATGTGTTAGAAGTGGCATGAGATAGTCACTTTAATACACCTAACCTGAATATTCATTGCTGTTGTACCGTGGCTTAACGGTTCCTTGTGTTCCGTATACTTTAGTCTCCAGAATAGTGAGACTCTTCTCGTATATACTGGCATATTCTGTACCAAAGTATAAACAACTGCGATAACGTGACAAACTTATAATACACAAGTTATATTCTTATATCTGTCTATTCCTAACTTTTTTTTGGGACTTACCGAGCGATTGTTCGCTGACGACATTCCTTCTTTCTTCTTTCTTTGTAATGTTGTCGGATAGATCCGACTCCCTGGAGATCGAGCTAGTACTGAAGACTTGAAGCAGTTCGCTATTGACCCAGAGCTCAAGATACTTGTATATATTTTCTTTTCAGTTCATGCCATTGTTTAGGCATTGCTTTCCATTCATGTATTTACATTTTCAGTTGTACTTGTAAAGAAATATTTAATAAATAAAAGTTGTTGTTCATTTACACATCATATTTTCTTGTGTATATTTACATTATATTGCTTAGTTACGCTTAGCGTGTTTACTTCTGAGTAAATACGTAGCGGGCCTCGTCGCGTCTTCTTACCCGTACACTGGGAAGCGGGGCGTGACAGGTTTTGTTGGTGGCCTATTGTCACGCCCCGCTTCCTAGTGTACGGAAAGAGGGCGCGACTGGTCCGCTACGTATTTACTCCAAAGTAAACATGCTGAGCAAATCTGAGCAATATAAAGTGTACACAAGATACATGAATATAAATGAACAGAAACTTTTATTTATTCGACATTTCTTTACAAGTACAACTGGAAATGTAAATACAGGAATGTAAAGCAATGCCTAAATAATGGCATGACTGAAATAAAAAGTATATACAAGTCAATTCTCAGAGTCTTCTGTGAACTGCTCCAAGTCCTCGGTACTGGACTCGAGCTCCAGAGAGTCCGATCCACCTGACAATATTCCAAAGAAAGAAGAAAAGGAATTTCGTCAGCGGACAATCGCTCGGTACGTCCCAAACGAAGAAGGAAAAGAATAGACAGAGAATAGAAAAGGTGAAGTAGACAATGTTATATTTGTTATACCAACGTAGTTGTTGTAGCCTGGTACAGAATATGCCAGTGTATACGAGAAGAGTCCAACTTACACCGTGGACTTTGGTAACCCGTAGTACAAGGCTCCGTCGAAACTACCACGGAAAAACGGTATCGATGTAATTACGTCTTTTAGTGACCACCTCGTGCCACCGTGAACATGTTCCGTACCAGTCTACCATTTTATAAACCCCGTAATGTATTTTGTATTGTTTTGAATTGTTTTGTGTAATAGATTGTTCGACTTGCCAAAACCATGATATCATATAAATGGAATGGATATAAATGGATAAACATGTAATCAAAGTATATCCATGGTTTGGTTTAATCGAGTCAGATTGATATAGATTGAATTCTGGTATAGACGGATTCAGGTTGAATAAAAGTTATACTTGAATTATATTCAAGTCATATTGATTTTCATATTTGACTGTGACTCGAACTGAGTCGGACTTTTAAACAGAATTGGAGTTCTGAATTAATTTTGATATTATCAGTAACTGCTGCACATGGACAACAGAATTTGTGTCTTTTTCCAAGACAATTACCGTATTGATAACACCGTTGTTAGATTGCCTACCTTAGATAGATAAACACCCATATTCTCCGGCTCCCTGAGACTCAAAAGAACCGGTCCCGCTTTAACCTATGTTTACTAGGGTCCTTATTATAAATTAATATATCTTGAGGGGGGTTTATGTAAAAATAGTTTTGATATATTTTCAAAATACACCTCAAGTATTTAATTGTCGTCTTTAGGGTTTTCATAGTTGTAGTTTTTATAAAAATGAAATTTTCTAATAAGTAGAACCTAGTTTTCATTGTATGTGGTATTTTAATGTAATATTGAAATTGTATTGAATTGAAATGGTAGTTTCATATAATTGTGATTCCTTTGCCTTAGAAAAAATGGAATATTTATATAATATATTTAAAATAGATCTTTTGATAATATTCATATATATATATTTAATAAAATAAATTTTATTTATTTTATAGAAATCTTATTTTTCTTAAAAATTGTATTAAAAATTCCATCGAGATTGAATGCTCCTTTCGGAGATATGCATATCGCTCTACTAGACCCGAGGACGTGCGATAACCCGCACCATCCCGATTAAGATCCCCCAAAATGGATTGTAGAGACGCAATTGCAAGGAATTTAATTAACACACTTTTTAAAGAAAACGGTTTTGAATGTTCAAGGTATTTATTCGTAAAATCGTATTTTCCCATAAACTAGAGTCCCAAATTTATTGTTCTATGTCAAAGATGTGTGTTGTGATGATATAGGTCATTATCTCGTGAGTTATCTAAACATAATACGGTTAAATTGAATATTTACAAGTTGTATGTAACATGATGGTATTTTACTGTAAAAATGAAATAAAATTGCAGCATGAATTATTTTGAGGTGAAACTTGTTCTAATGTGTTTATTTATATTTGTTAAACATTATGAGAGAGTATGGTATTTTATTATTTTAGAAAAATGGAGTTTTTAAGGAAAAACGAATCGGAAGTCGGATTAACTCCGCTTCCGACGAGTTTTGAAAAGTGAAAGTTTTAGACTAGAGATTGAGAAGGGGAGAGGGGAATTACATGTTGGAAAATAAGATAAGAGATAGGGGAAGCTATCGGAATCGTCGGGGCGTCGTTTCGTCATCGGATTCTCCTCGAAACTCGTCGGAATTTCGCCCTTTGCTAACTCCACTTGCACAACTTGGGACTTAGAAATTTTAGAGAGTTTTTCTGATGAAATTCTGAATGAGGAAGGGTGAAATGTGGTGTGGTATTTATAGAAAAAATTAGGGTTTAGGGTAATGAATTTTGAGAATTAAAATGTGCATTAAAATGGATTAAAGAGGTGATTTTAATCCCTCTGTAGATGTGCAGAAAAATCAAACAATATGAGGGAAGTGGGGTAAGCCAAGGGGTGCCAGGGGAAAATTTTGGGGACCATCCCCTATGGGGGGCCCGGCGGTGCCGGTCACAAGCTAAATCTCGCCGGCCAAATTGGCATGGTTGGGTCTTGGATTCTTGCCACGTGTCCTGTCGTTTCAACTAGCTTATTGCACATGTTTGTTTAATCCGTGACTTTTCATTTTACGTGTAGTACACGTGTAAACCTTTGAGTTTCTAAAATATTAAAAGAAAAATCAATTAAAAATATACGTGGATGGGGAGAGTCGATCACAGGGGCTACGTCACAGCAGTGCAAGACTTTACCAATGAGCTACAAGTGTTTCTTACTGTTCAAATGCAAATTAAATTTATAACTTGTGCTCATGCTTAGGTGTTCCTTTTTGTATTTTTGAAAAAATTCTGTACAGAATGTTTAGGGTTGTTACATTCTACCCTCCTTATAAAAATTTCGTTCTCGAAATTTGTAGAAGGAAAGTGTGACAGATTCAAGAAAAGTTTGGTGATAGTGCGTAAAAATATTTGGAAGAACGAAAGAATGTAAAAGTTTTGGAAAGAAAGATGTAAGGAATTACCAGAGTTACCTTAGTCTACAGTCTCGGCTTCTACGGCCGCTAATGTGAAAGTCTGACGCCGGGATACATTCCTCCTAACTAGAGGCGCATCCCTTTGTCCTTGGGGCATGTTCCTCTGCCCTCGAGGCATGTTCCTCAGTGCTTGATGGAATTGGCGATTAGGCTGTGCAGGAGGTGGAGCTGGGAGAGCAAGACGAGGTGCAGGAGGCTGGATAGCTGGCCGCTGCGGATAAGTGTTGTGAGTTGAAACCGGGTTGCGTCTATAAGGACATCCAATTCCATGATTGGATGCACCACAAACTAAGCACATGCCTTTTGCGCGCCTACAGTCCTTCCACAAGTGTCCATCCTTTTTGCAGTAGAAGCAAAAATGTGGACTTGACTGATTATCTGTTTCTTCCGGTCCTCTGGATACAAACGATGGCCTTGAAGAGGCTCCTCCTGCCATCTGAGTGGCAGGACGCTTCATACCGGCAGATTGAGGTATGCCCTTCTTCTTCATTACTGCCTCGTATCTTTGGGCAGTCTTCAAAGCCAAATCATGGGTTGGGAAATCTCCTGTAGCTAAGACAGCTTGGATTTTCAGGTCCAATCCTTACTAAAATCTTCTAGCCCTGATCTCAACAGTCGGTATGAGATGGGCCGCAAACCTGTTATGGTCTTCTGTTATCTGTGTAGTATGTGATATAAAATCGAATATTGAGACATATCTTACCAGCTGAGCATGGTAAACTCAGCATCATACTCATCCACATATTTGGTCCACATCGAACCTTGTTACAGATAGATGAATTGCCGTTCCATATCAAATCGGGCAGTCTCGGGGAAATATTTCGCGTCGAACATGTCGCGAAAAGTCCTCCATTCTATAGTCACATAATTCGCGAATTATTCGGCGAATTCACGAATTATGTGACTGTCAATTAAATCTGCGAATTATTCGCCATTACCGAATGCGCCGAATTATTGCCGAATTATTCGCGAATAATTCCCGAATTATTCAAAAAAAATGAATTATTCAAAAAACAGCAAATAATTCACGAAATCAAAATCTAGCGTCTTATATATTAATTTTATATTAATTTTTTTCTCGAAATCCTTCCCGAACATTTCCCAAACACTTGCCGAATCTTTCCCGAATACCTGCCGATTTTTTCCGAATAGTTCTCCGAAACCGAATTTTCGACCTCACTGAATTATTGCCGAATCACAAATTTGTGACTATGCTCCATTTGATAGGCTGGGCAAGACGACTTTCTTCCGCCTTCCACCAAACTCGGGTGTTGTCAATGAGTTGCAGCTTCGCAACTCGAACCCAAGCGATCTCTAGCACTTGTGCTGCCGCCAGATCATCCTCAACGCTCTGAGCCCATTCTTCAGCTTCTAAAGGGCTCTCTTTTCTTGAAAATTATTTTGGGTGCAATACTCGGAATTGCTTCACTTCAAGCGCTTCCTTTTCTGGATTATTCAGTAATATAGCAGTCTGCTGCTGCTGTCCTTCCAGGAGGTTTCGGATCGCCTCAAGCAGTACCGTCTGCTAACTGATTGGAGCAGCAACGGTAGGTGTAAGAGGTAGAGGTGGTGGTGTGTTGTTGAAGTGGTGCTGGTGTTGTTTGGAGAATCATAACCTTGAAAGAAAATTTTGGGTTAAGATAGATTCAAGCATATGAAATTGTAAGATTCAAGAAATATGAAATGTAATGAATGTTTTTAGTTGCTGATTCTTGTGTTATATTGCTTAGGACTTCATGCAGAATTGACCTGCATGTCCATGCAGAACTGACCTGCATGGGCCGCCAACAAAACCTGTCACGCCCCGCTTCCCAGTGTACGGCAAGAGGGCACGATTGGTCCGCTACGTATTTACTCCAAAGTAAACACGCTAAGTGAATCTAAGCAATATAAAGTGTACACAAGAGACATGAATATAAATGAACAGCAAATTCTATTTATTCAACATTTCTTTACAAGTACAACTGGAAATGTAAATACATGAATGGAAAGTAATGCCTAAACTGTAACAACCCTAAATTTCCTATACAAAATTTTTAAATATTTTTTTCAAAAATCCACAAAGGGGTATTTTAGCATGAGCACAAGATATAGGTAATTATTTTGTTTTTAATTACAAGCTACAAGAATGTAATAACTCTATTTTTAGTGTACAAGAAATTACTTTAAATTTAATGTATACTAGGAGTATTTATTCTTGCTGCTATCAGTTTAAGTAATTAAATGCCACAATAATTACAAGAAGGAGCTTGTAACTCATTGGTAATACCTTGCATTGCTGAACCAAGCCACCAGATTTCGAATCCCATGCCCCACATTATTTTTATAATTATTTTGTTTTAAATTTTTGGAAAGTCAACAGTCAAACCGTCATAACTCTCAAAATTTATACTGAACCCAAAAAGTTAAATATACCAAAATTCCCCCCATGAGATTCCCCACCCGACTCGGCCGAGTCGGCCGGCGGACCGGCCGACTCGGACCGGCGCCGCAGGCCGGACTCGGCCTGACGGCCGAGTCGTCAACACGGAATTTCTCCGTGTTGACCTGTTCTTCCCCCCTGTATACACTAAATTCTTTGATCGGTTATCAAATGCTCATTAAACCCCTTTTACTCCCAATTTTAATGATTTTTAATGAATTTTTTTTATATTTATATATATTTTTTAATTAAAACCCTAACCCTAGCCTAACCCTATATAAACCCCCCTATCCTCTACCCTCTCACCCTACATTCCTAAGTCCACTCTCTAGAAATTTCAAGAGAACTCGGTACATTAGAAAACGAGCGAAAGGCGAAGCGCTGCCGAAATCGACGACGAATTCCGGCGATCGTGCTAGGACTCTTCACGACGATTCGATGCCCGACAAACCCTCTACCTCTCTCTCACTCTCTAACGTGTCCAAAACCCATAAGTCCCCCTCTTTCTATCTTTCTTTTCTCTTCAGTAAAATACGACTTTACAAACCCGATGAAAATCGGAACAAACCGATTTCCGATTCGGTTTTCTATAAAATCTCACTTGTCACCAATTTCATAATGCTTAAACTTATTCATGTTGACTATTAATCACATAACAACTAATTTGGATAAAGTTTCTCACATGAAATGATAACTTTTGCAATATCGTATTCTTTTTCACTTAAATACCATAATGTTTATTTCTTCTTCTTCTAATCAATTCAACCATTCCTAAACATCTTTATCTTGACCATTAAACTTGTAAAAATCAATTTGAATAAGTTTTCACACATGAAATGATAACTTTTGCAAAACACTGTATTTTCACACTTAAATACCACCATGTTTAGTTATCACATTTAACCCTTAACAATTGCTATACCTTAACGTAGATCACGAGGTAATGACCTCCACACACACGCAAATACAACCCTAATTGATATCATCAAAACTTAGAATACGATAATACAAGACTTTTCATTAAAATACCATTTTCTTTATAAACCTTTTCTAAAAGTTCTAAGTTGTTTACAATTTTAAAACAAAATCTTTTAATAGGAAAATACGATATGTCATGGACATCGATCGTTTATCTAAACCTGACTTTGTGGTGTCTAGGCAAGTGTGTCTAAGGCAAGTGGTTACTTAATTAGGGCCACTACTTGTAGTGGAGAGCCTCCCACTTACCTGGCACTTACCTGGCCGCAATTGGCGGTGAAGAGGCGATTTGAGGTTTCTAATGACTTGTCGTTTAGACCCTTTAGAAATAAGTTAGTTGGCTTAGGAAACCCTAGAATCTAAAATACGGAAATTTACACCCTTTTACAAATAAATACCTTATCTTTATAAAACCATTTTTTTCTAAATTAATAGTATTTATTAAATCTTTGCAAAGCGCCACTACAACCCACCTTTGGGGAACTCGTTAGGGATAGTACGGTTTATCGTGCACCCTCGAGCTTAGTAGTGCGAGATTCAGACCTCCGCAAGGAGCATTCGGTCTCGAAAGGTTTAAAATACGACATTTAAGAAAAAAAATGAGATTTTGGAAAATAAAATATTTATTTAAAATTATTCTTGTATTAACATATATATAATTATCATTTAAACGCCTATTTTGTTATAAGATAAAGTTTCCACATTTTTCTAAAAATTACAAGATTAAAAGTTACATTAAAATACCATGAATTTCAAATAAATCAATATTATAAATTAATACTTTTATTAGGATATATTCACTAGAATAACACAAATAAAATTTACACTCATTATAACTATAAAAACGAATAATAAATACTTCAGGTGTATCTTGAAAACTATACAAAAGAACTTTTTATATAAAACCCCTTAAGTTTTATAATTTACAATAAGGACCCTAACAAATATAGAACTTCGACTTGCATTTCTTTTAGTCTGACTCGGGTTTGAGTCTGACTATTTCTGAGTTGAATATGATTCAAGTCATTCTATATTCTTTAATATTCCAACTCAATATGAATACATGAATCCCAGAATCCTGTTAACAATCAATACAACTTGACTGAATCAAACCATGGATATGCATCCATTATTCCGTTATTCCATTTACCTGATTATGCAGTTACAACATGTTTACTGATATCATGGTTTTGATCAGTCATCCAACTTATACAATACAATACTACAATACAATCATAACACTACGGGGTTTAAGGGGTAGACTGGTACGGAATATGTTAAAGGTGGCACGAGGTGGTCGCTTAAGACGTAATTACATCCATGCCGTTGTTCCATGGTATTATCGATGGAGCCTTGTACTACAGGTTACCAAGGTCCCCGGTGTAAGTGGGACTCCCCTCGTATACACTGGCATCTTCTATACCAGGCTACAAACAACAACGTTAATACAATATTACAATATTATAATACAACATTAAAAGCTCTCTCTCTCTCTCTCTTTCTTACTTTCTGTCTATTTCTCCCTTATCTTTGGGACTTACCGAGCGATCTGTTCGCTGACGACATTCTATTTCTTTCTTCTTTGAATGTCGTCAGGTGCTTTGGACCCAGCAGAGATCGAGCCTACCAGTGAAGACTTGGAGCAGTTTCACGAAGATCCCGAGCTCTAGATATTGTACCTTGTTCTTTTCAGTATTTTCATTTCCTGTTATGCCACTGTTTAGGCATCGCTTTCCATTTCAGTTGTATTTACTTTTCATGCATTGTACAAAAGAATGTTATTAATAAAGTTTCTGTTATTTCTATATCTCTTGTCTTTTGTGATTTATTTTTATATTGCTTAGATACGCTTAATGTATGT
Source organism: Agapanthus africanus (assembly GCA_030015575.1). Taxonomy (NCBI): domain Eukaryota; kingdom Viridiplantae; phylum Streptophyta; class Magnoliopsida; order Asparagales; family Amaryllidaceae; genus Agapanthus; species Agapanthus africanus. Next base: position 423,128,323 of record JASDDO010000004.1, read on the forward strand.
ACTTCTGAGTATATACGTAGCGGGCCTCGTCGCGTCCCCTTCGCCGTACATACTAAACAATGACATAACTGAAATGAAAAGTATATACAAGTAAAGTCAATGCTCAGGATTTTCTGTGAACTGCTCCAAGTTCTCAGTACTCGGCTTGAGCTCCAGAGGGTCCGATCCACCTGACAACATTTCAAAGAAAGAAGAAAAGGAATGTCGTCAGCGGACAATCGCTCGGTAAGTCCCAAAGGAAGAAGGAAAAGAATAGACAGAGAATAGAAAAGGTGAAGTAGACAATGTTATATTTGTTAGACTAACGTAGTTGTTGTAACTTGGTACAGAATATGCCAGTGTATACGAGAGGGGTCCAACTTATACCGTGGACTTTGGTAATCCGTAGTAGAAGGCTCCGTCGAAAATACCATGAAACAACGGCATTGATGTAATTATGTCTTTTAGTGACCACCTCGTGCCACCGTGAACATGTTCCGTACCAGTCTACCTATTTATAAACCCCGTAATGTATTTTGTATTGGTTTGAATTATTTTGTGTAATGGATTGTTCGACTTACCGAAACTATGATATCATATAAATGGAATGGATATAAATGGATAGACATATAATCATAGTATATTCATGGTTCAGTTCAGTCAAGTCAGATTGATATAGATTGAATTCTGGTATAGACGGATTCAGGTTGAATTGAAGTTATACTTGAATTATATTCAAGTCAGATTGATTTTCATATTTGACTGTGACTCGAGCTGAGTCAGACAAACAGAATTGGAGTTCTGAATTAATTTTGATGTTATCGGTAACTGCAGCAGATGGACGACAGGATTTATGTTTTTTCCCAAAACAATTACAGTGTTGATAATACCGCTGTTAGATTGTCTACCTTAAATAGGCAAGCCCCATATTCTCCGGCTCCCTGAGGCTCAAGAGAACCGGTCCCGCTTTAACCTATGTTTACTAGAGTCCTTATTGTAAATTAATATATCTTGAGGGGGTTTTATGAAAAAATAGTTTTGATATATTTTCAAAATACACCTCAAGTATTTAATTATCGTCTTTAGGGTTTTCATAGATGTATTTTTTATAAAAATAAAATTTTCTAATAAGTAGAACCTAGTTTTCATTGTATGTGGTATTTTAATGTAATATTGAAATTGTATTGAATTGAAATGGTAGTTTCATATAATTGTGATTCCTTTACTTTAGAAAACAAGGAATATTTATATAATATAGATCTTTTTATAATATTCATATATATATATATATATATTTAATAAAAATAAATTTTATTTATTTTGTAGAAATCTCACTTTTCTTAAAAATTGTATTAAAAATTCCATCGAGATCGAATGCTCCTTTCGGAGGTCTGTATCTCGCTCTACTAGGCCCGAGGACGTGCGATAACTTGCACCATCCCGATCGGGGTTTACCAAAATGGGTTGTAGAGGCGCAATTGCAGGGAATTTAATTAACACACTTTTTAAAGAAAACGGTTTTGAATGCTCAAGGTATTTATTCGTAAAATCGTATTTCCCCATAAACCAGAGTCCCAAAATTCATCGTGCTATATCAAAGATGTGTGTTGTGATGAGGTGGGTCATTACCTCGTGAGTTATCTAAAGATAATACGGTTAAATTGAATATTTACAAGTTGTATGTAACATGATGGTATTTTACTGTAAAAATGAAATAAAAATTGCAACATGAATTATTTTGAGGTGAAATTTGTTCTAATGTGTTTATTTATGTTTGTTAAAAATTATGAGAGAGTATGGTATTTTATTATTTTAAAAAATGGAGTTTTTAAGGAAAAACGAATCGGAAGTCGGATTAACTCCGCTTCCGACGAGTTTTGAAAAGTGAAGGTTTTAGATTAGAGATTGAGAAGGGGAGATGGGACTTACAAGTTGGAAAACAAGAGAAGAGATAGGGGAAGCTATTGAAATCGTCAGGGCGTCGTTTCGTCGCCGGATTCTCCTTGAAACTTCGTTGGAATTTCGCCCTTTGCTAACTCCACTTGTACAACTTGAGACATGGAAATTTTAGAGAGTTTTTGTGATGAAATTCTGAATGAAGAGGGGTGAAATATGGTGTGGAATTTATAGGGAAAATTTGGGGTTTGGGTAATGAATTTTGAGAATTAAAATGTGCATTAAAATAGATTAAAGAGGTGATTTTAATCCTTCTGTAAATGTGCAGAAAAATCAAACAATATGAGGGAAGTGGGGTAGGCCAAGGGGTGTCAGGGGAAAATTTTGGGGACCATCCCCTACGGAGGGCCCGACGATGCCGGTCACAAGCTAAATCTTGCCGGCCAAATTGGCATGGTTGGGTCTTGGATTCTTGCCATGTGTCCCTATCGCTTCAACTAGCCTATTGCACATGTTTGTTTAATCTGTGAATTTTCATTTTACGTGTAGTGCACGTGTAAACCTTTGGGTTTCTAAAAGATTAAAAGAAAAATCAATTAAAAATATATGTGGATGGGGGGATTCGATCACAAGAGCTACGTTACAGCAGTGCAAGGCTTTACCAATGAGCTACAAGTGTTTCTTGCTATTCAAAAGCAAATTAAATTTATAACTTATGCTCAGGCTTAGGTGTTCCTTTCTGTATTTTTGAAAAAATTCTGTACAGAAAGTTTAGGGTTGTTACACCCATGCAGGCCAGTTCTGCGTGGAAACCTACATAACCATGCAAGGTCAGTTCTGCATGGAAACCTAAGCAATATATCACAAGAATCAGCAACTAAACATTCTTTATATTTCATATTCTTTGAATTTATCCTAACCCTATTTTTCTTTCAATGTTATGGATTCTCCGAACAATACCAGCACAAATGTGAATGGCAACACACCACCTCCCCCTCTACCACCACCGCCTACCGTTGTCGCTCCGATCAATGAGCAGATGGTATTGCTTGAGGAAATCCGAAACCTACTGGAAGGACAGCAGCAGCAGATTGCTATCTTGTTGAACCTGTTGGATATATGTATGCCCTAGAGGCCATTATATGATAGTGTATGTACCGGTATGTGTGTATATATATATATATATATTCAGGGAACATTCTTGCTCGACATGATAGTATGCTATCTGGTTGCACCTTTTATCTTGACATGTTCATCTGATCGTGCTTTCATTCATTTGGTACCTATTGATATAGCCCTTAGGATGATGCAGGACTACTGAGATTATGATGCGGATCATACTAGTAGGACATGTGTAGTCTATGAGCATATCCTTGAAATGTTCCTAGTCGTGGGTGTATCGAGACAGGGCATGGATATCACCAGAGTAGCGTATACGTTACTTGTCCCATATGATGGGCGATGGATGATCTCGTATCCATTGATGTGGTGACACCAAAGATCGTATACGGGTGCTCAGTGGAGACTGGGTACACCGAACGAACTCGCCGAGAACCCCTATGTGGTATTATATTTATCGTCGGATAGCAGTTCTCAGATGTCACTGGTACAGGTTAGTCTGTAGACCCGAGATCGTCATAGAGTCTTGTGTGTCTCCCACTATACTTTGATCTCCACCCTACCACGGCTCTACTGAGTCGTGCAAACAGGTGGATTTTGGGTACAGTCCCGAGGCATATGGAGGCAATGAGCGATAAGAGGGGTTTCGTCTCTCCCGGTATTGGGGGTTGATGTTGCACCATGCACGATTGGCTATAACAGGAAGTCCTTGGTCAGAGCTGCTGAGATTTACTGATAAGTGTTATCAGTAGTTTCTCGATATGTTATGAGCCATATACCGGCATGACTTATCTGAGTTATTGGGGTCGACGATAACATCCCTAGACCTGATATGCAGCATATTTTACGAAGAGACCGGACTGTACGGTAAGTGTTGCCAGTTGGCTCGTCGGGAGTTTTAGCAGGTTTGCTTGTGTTTCTTCTGACCGCTCAATACCTAGGAGCCGTTATGTACTGCTTGTGCCACTGACGGTTTGTGGGCATGTGATGTGATCACTGCCTACTGCTAGCGTATTGACGAGTCTTAGAGTCTCACAAAAGAGTCTCCTAGCTCAGGCGAAATGATTTGGGGTGCATATGTGATATGCGCGGGAGCTCGATTAAATGCGTGTATTGGATACCGTATTTTATTCGGGCGTTTTCTATTGGACGGGTTGTATGTGATATGACCGGGTTATTAAATCAAGTGTTGATTTAATATTAAGTCCATTAGCTCATTTATTTAAAGCTATTTCTTTTGTTGCATGCATGAGTGTATGTATATGTTGATGTGCATGCACACATGCAAGCATACATGTGTCATGGTTGATGATACATTGGTGGTGGCAATGCAAGACTCACATGGTTACATATTTATACATATATTTTGTTAATTTGAGATTAAGCAAAATGACAAATGAAATCATGGTTGACTATTCAACTCTAATTTTCTTGTGTTGACAAGTCAAAACCATGGTTTCATTTGCCCATGGTTTTGGCCCATGGTTTTGTTTAAACTCTAATTACAAAATATCTAGATATTATGTAACCATAATTTATCATGATAGCTCTCTCTTACTCTCTTTAGTTTAAGCAAGGGTTATGATTATTATTCTCATTATTCTCTTGAGTTTAGCTTGTGCCATCTTCTTTCTTCCTCTCTCTCCTCAAAGCTCACTAGGGTTTCAAAAGAAAGAGAAAGGATTAAAAAGAAAAGGTTTTTAATTGAGATCCAAACCCAAATCACCATTCCACTTTAGTTTAACCCACTAGATTGGAGTGTTTGCTTCTTCTTCTTCTTCTTGATCAAGAGAAGCTTGGAGCTTGGTGCAAAGAGACTTCGTAGTGGATTATCATGGACGCGGAAGGGCATAAGCCAACCGGTTCAAACCTCAATCAATCCAAGGAGTCTAGGAGGAGGTCTACAAAGGTTGTATTCTCTCCCACTTAGTGTTAGACACTTGTAGTATATGATACTAGTATGTTGTTACTATATCTTTCTAGTTCGATTCATGGTTGGAATTGTTTAGCACCCTCTAAAACTTTTGTTATTGCATGTGTGATGCAACCCTTAACCTAGTGTGGTGCTATAGAATCCCTACAGTGGTATCAGAGCCAAGCTAGAAACATAGACAATGTTAGAAAGAATACGGAAACGAAACAACTCCGAATTAACAAAATTGCAACTCTCAAAATAAGCTTCTCTGTCGAATTTTAAAAGTGCTCGAAAAAAGTTTCAAACAACTGCAGAAGCTTACTGACACTACACTGAGAGTACAGACCAAATTTCAGGCAAACCCCTCGGATTTTGGACGAGCTCCCTTTGCTTAAATTCGAGCAGGCCGGCCTCCCCTCTCCTGTTTTGCCTAGAATTTTGCCTGTGATCTGGTGTCTGGGTTTTTGGGTTTCAGGTATTGTTTGTTTAGGCCAAATTTTCATGTGATGCAAATAGTGCTTAGGGCCTTATTCAGAGTATTTCGTAGTCGTATTTTTTTTAACATTGTAATGGTAACTTGGACGATATTTGACAGTTTAAGCGAACATCAATAACCCACCATTACCCTCGATGAAAATTTCCAAGTGTTGGGTTTTTCTTAAGTTAATTATATTCGATAGTCGTGCAAGTAACTCTATGGACCCTCTAGAAGAACAAAAACCTTAACTCGATTCTATGCCCTCGAAACCGCGACTGAATCTTAGGGTTTGCCGTAGTTCCGCGGTGTCATAGGTGAGGCATTGGTTTGGCCCTTCTACGGATGGATCATAGCTACCGTGGCACGTTTTTGGGTACTTTAACTTTGCTCAAGTGTTGAGCTCATTGGGGTAATTTGTGGGTGCTTGTTGATTCGATTGAAACGTTTAACATTGTCTAGATATCTGTGATGTGATACAATAATTGGAATCTATACTAATTAGTTTTGTGAAAAGTAATTAGTTGCGTGTAAATCTAATGTTTCGGTCTCGGTAGAATCGGGAATCTTGTTGAATTACCCGGCTTCTTTCGAAAATGTGTTTTCATGGTTGAGACCTAAATATAAGATTTGCATTGTTAGGCATGAAATCCTGAATATGTGATATTCCAGGTTTTTAATGTCTAAAGGCAGTGTCGATTTCAATTGTTGTAGTTTTTCACTTTCTTTTCTACGACCGTAAGTGTAGTATGTGGTGTATCGCCGGTTTCGTTGCTATACATCAACGACAATTGGGGTACGTATACTTACTTATATTGATGATATGTGATATTATGTGTTGCTGAGATATGATGTGCATGATCGTCGCAAATGAATAGCCAAGGGGTTTTATGTGAGATGGGAGTTTTTCTTTTCATTAATGTAAAATTAAATGTATATAATATTCTTTTATTGGGGCACTTCCGGGTTGAGGATGATGCCACCATTGTTGTATATTATTTACTTTTCCGTATTACGATAGACCCAAGGAGGGGAGCACAAGTGACCGAGTTCTAGGGTTCAGTGGGAGACCATCTCGAGGAGTCGAGAACAGGTCTCCTAAACTCTAGAATTTGTAGGGTCACTTACCACTCTCGTAGGGGTCTAGGGGTATGGGCTTGGCTATTCATCGTGACCGTGGAATTCGTATTTTCTATTGTTGGCTAAATACAAAATACGGACCTCCTAATATATCCTGTATTTTCATATATGTGCTTCTGCTGTGTATATTCTGTAATGTGATTACTTTATATGATGAGACGAATGATATATTATATATATGATATATAATAAACGTTGCTTATGTTTTGCATCCGCGCTAGTCCCGCCCCGCTATGCCGTTAGTTAAGTAACCTAACGGTACATAACGGGACATTGCGGCGAATGCGAATGGCATAAGCGTACATTCTATTTTTCGTTTCTTTTCTTTAATGGCTTAGGACTTAAATGATGGGACTACATTAATATGATTAATGTAAACAAAAGAAACCTAAAAAGATGATGTAGAATCAGATTTGAAACCTACTCGGCTTTTTATGAAAAAGCAAGATTTCAAAAGGCGGAGCTTAAGCCACTCCTTTTCTGAACCATTAGATTCTACAACGATATCAAGTTCGAAGCGTTAAAAGATTTCTTAAAAACTATACGCAACCCTCCGTCATTTTAGGAAGTAGAGTACTTAGTATTCGTGCTACGTATTTTGATTATAGTCAAGGCGTAGTGTACGGTAGCTAAGTGATGTCTTCCTATACAACATATGATAAAATTAATTAGGACATTCATGTGATTATGTTGATTATAATCAAGGGTCATATGGGTGGGTCTAATTAATCATGAAATGACGGGTAGAACTTGACTAGTACTTATGATATGTTGATTATAGTCAAGGTCATAAATGCTAAGGGTAAAAACCATATCGGGAGTTTCAAGTGTTGAAATTTGCAATGAAATTGCATACCTTCTATGTGATAGTAAGATCACGATCCCACTATGAGCAATAGTTGCTCCCGGGAGAATTTTGCACTTTACAATTAGCTAACTCATTAGCTGTCTAGAAAGGTGTCAACGGGGCTACGCCTCTGGGAAATTGAGGTTTATTTTAATTAGGTCCGTGCGAAAGTACGGGGAACCTCCCTCAGAAGTACCGGCACTGGCATGGCTGAACGGTTAGTGAAGTTGTAGAATGTAATTAATCCTGGCTAATTTTTTCCTTTTAAGGTTTGAAGGAAGATTTGATAAAAGCAGTGGGAGACATCGATTAGATAAGATAATAAACCAATCTAATCTTTGCAAGAGTTTTCGCTGAGTGTATTCTTTTCTCTCTCCTAATGGCAGATAACCATGAATGGACTTAAGCTACTGTTAGAAAAAAATAAGCTTACCGGACCGAATTATAAAGATTGGCTGAGGAATAACATTGCTCTCATATATGATAAAGTATCATATGTCCTCACTGCCACAACCCCGCCCAAACCAGGCCCAGAATCTTTTGTTGCGGATAGGGAGATCCTCAAAACGTGGGATATTGACTGGCCAAATGCCCCACGCTTGCATCGATGGACAATACACATCAAAAGTAGCACGAGGAGATAGATGTTCAATCCATCTTTATCTATACAAAGAAGTTGTATGGGGAGCAGTCTCGTATCTTATGATACGAAGCATCTCGAAAGCTGTTTCAGATGCGGATGGCTCATGGCGCTTCAGTAGGTGACCACGTTTTGAAGATGATAGCTCTTATTGAAAAGCTTGAGGGCCTCGGATGGACAATGGACAATGAGCAATATACGGATATTGTTCTACAGTCTCTTCCCTCTGCCTTCACTCCTTTCATAGTGAACTTCAACATGCACAACATGGAGAAGTCACTGCCCGAACTTCTCAATATGTTGAGAAATACAGAGAGCACGCTTAAGGCGAAGTCTCCCTCTCTGCTTATTAGACAATCTTCCTCTTCTATCCCAAAGGCCAAGGTCAAGGGAAAGAAAAAGAAGAAGTCTACCAAGCCGAAAGGGGGAATCAAAAAGGCAAAGGGGAAGGACAAATCCAAAGCTGCAGAGTCGGAAAAGGAGAATGTTTTTTCTACAAGAAGACGGGACACTGGAAGCGGAACTGTACCGAGTACCTTGGTCTCAAGAAAAAGAAGCATGGTGATGCTTCAGCTTCAGGTGTGCTCGTAACCGAAAACTGTTTTTCTATAAACTCTGCTTCCTGGGTATTGGATACCGGTTCGGGTTCTCATATCTACAATTCTGTGCAGGGGTTGAGAAATAACAGAGTTTTGAAGATAGGTGATCATACTCTCTGGGTTGGAAATGATTCCAATGTACATGCAGTTTCAGTGGGAGAGTATCATCTGGGGTTGCCATCGGGTTGTATATTGGTTTTGAACCCATGTTATTTTGTACCAAGCATGCTCTGTAATATAATATCCGTTTCTTTGTTGGACAATGAAGGATATCATTTTGTATTGCAGCATAATGTTATGAACATTAAACTAAATCAATAGTTGATTGATTGTGGTACACTTAATAACGGGATATACATCCTTAATCAACACACAGTTTTCAGCATACAGCACACAAACAAAAGAAAATTTTCAAATATAAATGAGGCTTTTCTTTGGCATTGTAGACTTGGTCATATTAATGAAACAAGACTAAACAAGTTTCATAAAGATTGATATTTAAATTCTTTTGAGTATAAATCTTATGCGACTTGCCAGTATTGTATCAAAGGTAAAATGACCAAAACTCCGTTTACTGGACACGGAGAAAGAGCTATTGAGCTCTTGGCCCTCATACATAGTGATGTATATGGGCTAATGTCTGCACATGCATGGGACGGTTTTTCTTACTTCATAACTTTTACTGATGATTTCTCAAGATTCGGTCATGTGTTTTTAATAAAGCATAAATCTGAAGCTTTCGAGAAATTCAAGGAGTACAAACTTGAAGTAGAAAAGCAAACTGGATTGAGCATCAAGATACTTCGATCGGATCGAGGTGGAAAGTATCTTAGTACAGAGTTTTCGAACTTCCTAAAAGAGAATGGAATTCTTTTTCAGTTCACTTCCCCTTACACACCACAACACAACGGTGTGTCAGAGCGGCAGAATCGAACCCTATTAGATATGGTACGATCCATGATGAGTGATGCTGAGTTGCCCCTCTCCTTTTGGGGGCATACATTGGAGACTGCAGCTTTTCTGTTAAACAGGGTTCTGACCAAGACCGTGTCTACCACTCCATATGAGATATGGTATGAGAAGAGACCATCTCTTAAGCGAGTTAAGATTTTGGGTTGTTCGGCTTTTGTCAAAAGCAGAATCCGGACAAACTCGAGACACGGTCGTTCAAATGTTTATTTATGGGATATCCAAAAGATTCATATGGATATCTTTTTTACCATAAGGAGGAACAAAGGGTGTTTGTTTCTCGGAATGCCACATTTTTAGAAAATGAGATTTTTCCAAATGATACCGAGGGCAATGTGGTAGATCTAGATGAGGTTCTAGAGACACAAATTACAAATGACAGCTTGGTTGAACCTGATGTTGCAACAGAACCTAATGAACCTCAGCCACTCCGTAGATCTGGTAGGACTTCTCGCCCACCGGAAAGATACTACGGTTTTCTTGTTGATGGTGATGGAGAAGACCGCATCATGGATGATGATGACCCTACCAGTTTTTAGCAGGCTATCACGAATAGTGACTCTGTGAAGTGGCTGGATGCTATGAGATCCGAAATGGAGTATATGTACACCAACAAAGTGTGGACTTTGGATGTTGTACCCTCTGGGGTAAAACCCGTAGGGTGCAAATGGATCTTTAAGAGAAAGATCGGTGTAGATGGACAGGTGGAGACCTATAAGGCAAGACTTGTGGCGAAGGGGTTTCGACAAAGATTAGGACTGGACTATGATGAAACCTTTTCTCCTGTAGCCATGCTTAAATTCATTCGGATCCTACTTGCTATTGCTGCTCACTTTGACTCTGAAATCTGGCAGATGGACATTAAAACAACTTTTCTAAATGGTGATTTAGAAGAATGTGTTTATATGGATCAGCCAGAGAGCTTCATCGATAGTAGGAGCAGCGGGAAAGTAATGTAGGTTGCTTAAATCCATTTATGGATTAAAGCAGGCATCACGGAGTTGGAACATCTGTTTTGATGATGTTATCAAAGAGTTTGATTTTTTCAAAAATCCAGATGAACCTTGTGTTTATAAGAAGATTGTAGGAAGTACTGTCACATTTCTCGTATTGTACGTGGATGACATTCTTCTGATAGGAAACGACGTTCCTATGCTACAATCGGTCAAACTATTCTTATCACAAAGGTTCTCCATGAAGGACCTGGGTGATGCCTCGTACATATTGGGCATAAAGATCTATAGGGATAGATCTAAACGGTTATTGGGATTGTCCCAAACCAGGTACATTAACACCATCCTAAAGAGGTTTAGTATGGAAGACTCCAAGCGGGGTTCCTTACCCGCTAGTCATGGAGTCACTCTCTCTAAGGACTTTTGCCCAAAGACCGATGAAGAGAGAGCTCGCATGAGCATTATACCCTACGCTTCTACTGTGGGATCTATAATGTATGTGATGTTATGTACACGCCTTGATGTAGCTTACGCACTGGGTGTAGTAAGCAGGTATCAATCCAACCTAGGGGAGAATCACTGGACTGCTGTGAAGAACATTCTTAAGTACTTGCGAAGGACTAAAGATATGTTCTTGGTGTATGGTAACGGAGATCTCCAAATGGAGGCCTTTACCGATTCGAGCTTCCAGAGTGACAAGGATGACAAAAAATCTATCTCTGGGTTTGTCTTTACCCTCAATGGAGGGGCGGTATGTTGGAAGAGTTCCAAACAGGATACCGTTGCAGACTCCACGATGGAAGCTGAGTATATTGCTGCAAATGATGCTGCCAAAGAATCCGTCTGGATGAGGAAGTTCGTCTCAGAGTTAGGAGTAGTTCCGACCATTATTGATCCAATACCTTTGTATTGTGATAATAATGGGGCTATGGCGTTAGCCAAAGAGCTCAGGTCCCATCAGCGATCCAGACACATCCTCAGGCGATATCATCTGATCCGGAAGATAGTTGATCGCCGCGAGATCGAGATTCAGAGAGTAGATAGAAAAGATAACA